>OY755191.1:13391311-13454311 GCA_963576735.1 Bedellia somnulentella | reverse complement strand
GCACCAACTTGCTACAATGACTTTTTTATTGGTTTCGAATTGCTTATTTCGTGCCGTCGAACAGTGAGTGCAAACAGGGTATTGTGTTCAATTTGGAAAATGAATACACTAGTAATTATATTTTTAAATTATTTTTTTCCTAACTAGTAATAAATAATAAAATTTGCAATGTTGGTTCTATCTCGACAATTAATTCATTTTAGAATTAAACCTTCTTTAAACGTTATTTTTTTAAGATTTGGGTGTTAAAAACATAAATAGACGTCTGTGGCCGAGTGGATGGGTGACTAGCTTTTTGGTCAGGAGTTTGCGGGTTCAATCCCCGCTGAGCATTTATGTTATAAGCATAAATGATTGATTCATAGTCTTGGATGTTATTTATATATGTACTAGTGGATCGCCCAGGTTTCGTATGGGTACTGTTATACTTTTTTCTTTTGAAAGTCGAAGGAAGGTTGAATAAATCCCAAAAAAAATTAATATAAAAATACATAACATAACATAACATAAACGTTCACGCCGAATATCCCCGAAGGGGTTGGCAGAGGTACTAATACTTCTGAACATTACGTGACTTTGTCACCTGGTGTTCAGAGTACCCACGTTTTGCATGGACAGTGTACTCACGTGATAGGGGGCAGGCCTATCGCCGTTTTGTACAAATACACTGTCACATGACTAAGTACAACTCAGCCATGTGGGTTTCCTCACGATGTTTATAAAAATACCTTATGTGATTTTCCTGATTTTAAGCTACCACCCCACAAATTTTCAGCCAAACTAGTTCAGCCTTTCGTGAGATATAAACAGTTTAACTAACACAACTTAATTTAATATATATAGATTAAAGAAAGTCTAGAAGATAGAAGTAGAAAAGATTCTACTAAGTTAGCGCCTAACTGGATCTACGTATAATATGTCCGTATTATTTTATAGAAATTGGACGGTGAGTACTGTAGGCTCGGAATAGCACCAACCCTAGCTTTCCGTAGATGCTAGAATCTCTGCCAACTCCAGTTAAAACGATATGCGATCATAAAAACATACAAACATATACTCACGGCTATGAATCCCTTGAAGGGGTAGCCAGAGCTAGGGAATTAGAAATTCCTCAGCCACTTTTGGAAGTTGCACTGGGAAAAGATGGTGGAATAAAGGTTGTTGATGATGGGTCTACAATCGCATCGCCCAAAAATCCCTAAAAAGCCCCAATATCGTTAGTCGCCTCTTACGTACACCCACCGGAAGAAATGGGGTAGTGTTATTCTAAGCCGACACTACACAGCGTATCAAAAAACTCAATTCATATTTCACTCTACGCTTTTTCCAGGTGCTGAACGGCATTTTAATTAAAATATGTAATTAATCAGCTGGAAACTGAAGAGCTTGCTCGGTCCTCGGTAATTAAAAGCTAGTGAAATATGCTCTTGTACTTAATTGATTAAAAACTTCAACATCAATATACTAAACAGAAAAATTGTACGATAGCAGTGCCTAAGATTGACCTCGAACCAAAAACTAAAGAGCTTAAAACTGGTAAAAGATTCAATCTGAATAATGTTGAAATACTTACAAATTCAAAAATTACGATTAAACAAATATAATTTAAAAATTCTTCTCCTTCTTTTACACACAGACGCATCGCATGCTCGTACACCTACAAACATCTAATGCACACATGCATACTAACCTTACCATCCAAAAGTTGTGACGACGAGATCGCGTTTAATAATGAGACTGCCAATTTGTAGCTCTGTTCAATAACATACATACATACATATACTCACGGCTATAAATCCCTAGAAGGGGTAGCCAGAGCTAAGGGATTAAAAATTCCTCAGCCACTTTTGGAAGTTGCGTGGGGAAAAGATGGTAAAATAAAGGTTGTTGGTGATGGGTCTCCAACCGCATCGCCCAAAATCCCTTAAAATACCCCAATTCAAAATGCCCCAATACCGATAGTTGCCTCTTACGTACACCCACCGGAAGAAATGGGGTAGTGCAATTCTAAGCCGACACTACACATCAAAAACGTAATTTCTATATCATGTTTTAATTTTGATCTGCATTGAAGAGTTTTCTTTTCCTTTCTATTATTTCCACGCGCAGCATCCTTGATCATTCGGTAAATTTAGAGTCTCAGCATCACAAGTACGAGCGACCGTTTAACTAAGTATCGCGTTGTATTCGTTATAATAATATGATGCTAGTATTACTCATATATTGTTTGTAATGAGAGTCGGAGATGTCGAATTTTCAACAGAATCGCTACACACATAATACTGCTGTTCTTTGCTATTAATTACTAATCTGGTTTTCTCAGTAAGACTGATGCCCAATTTCTGAATTGAGTATTCAAGCTGAGACGACCTAAGTATCGTTTTGTCTCATTCAGTTGTTAAGATTTCAATGCCACAGAACGATACTTAAGTTGTTCTCAGCTGGAATACACAATTCAGAAGTAGGTCGTGAGCCCATTAAGATTAATATGGCCGTGATGTGTCCGTCGTGAGACCTACCTTTATTCATTAGTTTGTTACTTAGCAAAGTTGTGAGATTGATTGGCGAGCCGACTTCGAGATAACACCAAACTAATGGCCGTATTTATTATTACTGAGATATTGGACTATAAATACTTACAGTTATTTCATCTGTTATTTGTGGTATAATAAGTTATCTTTACTCATCATGAAGAGAAAAGATTTATTTGGTTGTTTGTATGTAAAAAATGCGCTTTCATTGCACAACTGTTTAATAAATATATGAAACTTTCAGCAGTACCATATTTAAAAAGGAGTGAGCAGTGGTTGTATTACACTACCCGTGCAAAGCCGCAGTGGAACAATTTACTTTTTACATTAATTTCAGTTTAGTCCACCATAACAATCAATTTTTCATGTTATCAATGTTTTATTGCTTAAAAATGCGTTAATGCTTTTGCCCATCTAAAACAAAAATGAGAAGCCAGAGTTTCAGAATCAGAAGTTAAATTCAATAACAAAGCTAAATCATTCATTGACGAAAAACCTTTCCGAAAATAGAATAAATTTTATGTGAGTTTAGAAACTGAATCAAAACTTAGCTTATTTTATTTGGGAATAACAGTTTTACGACTGTCTGAAATACACCATAATATTATACCACGAGATGTGGAATCGAATCGAAATGTGATCTATCGATTACATCATACAGTTATTAAGGGCCCGCCTCGACGGAAGATGGAAAGAAAGAAATATTTCTTTGGCACGAAGATACAAATCTTTACAATAAAGATAATAAAAGTAACAAATTAACAAAAGTTCTGCACATAGAGACATTGATGCTCTACTAGGTTATGCAAACCTTCCAAGAGTTAAAGAGATACAGTGCATGTAGATAAGAAGGATAGAAAAAGAAAACATTTATGAGAAGGCACGTTTAAAAAATGTACACCCCCTGTTTTTGCACTGTCCCAAAAGTTTGATGATATTGGGAAGTAATGTGTAGCTACATTTTATTGCAGAAATATTTTTAAATGAAAGCTTATTTAATAAATGTGCTGTGTAGTGACGGCTTAGAATAGAATATATATCTTCCGGTGGGTGTACGTAAGAGGCGACTAACGGTATTAGGGCTTTAAAGGGATTTTTGGGCGATGCGGTTGGAGACCCATCACCAACAACCTTTATTTTACCATCTTTTCCCCACTTAACTTTCCAAAAGTGGCTGAGGAATTTCTGATTCCTTAGCTCTGGCTACCCCATCTAGGGATTTATAGCCGTGAGTATATGTATGTATGTTATTTAATAAACTAACACTACAATAAATATCAAATAATTATAATAAGAATCAGTATCAAATAAACATATATTTTCGCTCTGATGACATCATTTTTTGCGTGTCCCACCAACAATTTCATACAGATAAAACGTGTCCGCAATTTTTTTTTTATAAAAACCTTTCCTAAAGTACCCTGTTTTATGTACGTTTTTGCATTTTTTTTCTAATTTATACATAACTTTTCTATTATTTGTACGATAGTACTGTCCCAGAATTTACGAAATCCTGACTAATCAGTTTGGTGACGGCCCAAATAGTAGATTTTTTACCAATATTTCAAAACTGTGCATTATAAATAGCAAGACGGTCATAATACAATCAAGTAGCCATTTCGTTTGTGCTAGTGGAGTTAACGTCTGCAAAGAGCTGGATGTTCCCATCCCCTAACAACTTTCAAATGTGGCTGAGGAGTTTCTAGCTCTGAAGCTCTGGCTACCCTTTGGGATTAATAGGAGTGAGTATATGTATGTTTGTATGTTTACAATATTTAGCGAAAAGCAAACAATCTTGAAGCATACAGTACATCGTTGAAGTATAATACGAAATATAAGGTATAGAGTGAAACTAAATTTTTTTTCGTTACTTTGTTGACCCGTTTTATAGTGTTTGGAGTCTGTAATGAGATAGTCTCTTGTCATAGGAAGTTAGGGTATGACATAAGCGATCATTGAAGCTTAACATGTAGAGGAACCTCTTTGGTACATTTTCTAAACGGTTTTGAGTGAACTGAGTATCCTGGGTTCCATACAACGCTGTAATACTCCAAGATGCTCCTAACCAAGGCCTTATAAATTATTATAGTGACTTGAGAATTTTGCAGTGCCTTGGTTTGCCTGTTTATGAAGCCAGCCAAACGCGATGTTTTCTGGATGATATGATTGAGATGTTCACGGAAGTTTAATTTACTATCAACCATTACGCCCAAATCCCTAACACAGTCTTTAGAAGTTAAAATCTGATTGCCAATTGTGTAAATGGCTTTATTGCAAATTTTTATTCGTGAAAAATTTATATAAAAGCATTTTTCGGGGTTCAATTGTAAATTATTTCGATTACACCACAACTCTAAAGTTTTAAGATCAGCCTGAAGTACTTAGATGTCGGTGTCTTCCTTAATAACCCGATATATTTTTAGATCATCTGCGTACATTTTGGATTTTGATTTAATTAAATCAGGAAGATCATTTATAAAAACCAGAAAGAATAGTGGTACAAGATGAGATCCTTGCGGTACCCCTAAAGGTACTTGACACTCCTTTGACTTAAACCCATGGGTACAAACTAACTGTGAGCGTTTGGAAAGGTAAGACTTACACCATCGCAAAAGTGAGCCATAGACACCCATTGATTCTAGACGCATCAAAATTATATCTTGATCCGCAAGATCAAAGGCTTTCCTAAAGTCGGTGTCGGTACAAATCGCATGCACTTCGTTACCTTTATCTAATTCAGCAGCTAAGTCAGAAATGTAGGATACAAGATTTGTGGTCGTAGACTTTAAAGGTAGGAAACCATGTTGATTTTTGTTAATGGCTGTTCTAAGATGCGGCAACAGATGTTTTTGAACTATTGCTTCAAGTATTCTTCCAATTATGCACAACATGGATATGGGTCTATATAGAGCAATATTATTGGGATCTCTACCTTTTGGAATAGGAGTTAAGTGGGCTAATTTGCACTTTTGTAGAAAGACTCCTGCTTTCAATGATACATTAAAAATATATGTAAGAGGTAGGGATACATTTTTAGCTCAGTTTCTTATAACAAGTGGTGGAATAGCATCCGAACCCGGCCCCTTGTTACAATCCAGTGATTGAAGTTGTTTTAGTACTTCCTCTTCTATAATAGTCAAGCAACGTATATTTGCACAACATTCCTTGTGCAGGACATTAGAATTAGAATTAAAAGCTGTTTTAGCAGAATGTTTAACGCTTGAGGGAAACCTTTTGGAAGTAAGAAGAGAACAGATCACAAATTTATTGACCACCTTTAGCTGTTTTTGCATAATGGTGCATTTCGTTTGGTAAGCTAGATTTAGACGATTTTTGGTCATTAAAATATTTCCAGAAGCATTTAGGCTGTTTTCGTATATGGTCAATGGCGTGTGCTTTAAACATAGCAAAACATTCTTTGATCATAGAGTCACAACGAGTACGAAGTAAATCAAAAGTAACTTTATCAAGAGGATTACCATATTTTTTGTGACGTCTGTGATAGTTGGCTTTTTCGTTTAAGGATTTTATTAAAGAGTGAGAAAACCAGATTGGGTAATTTGAATCTTTAGGCTTTCTGACCGGCGTGTGTGACTTTATAATATCCAAGAATCTATCGTAAAACAATGCAACTATAGTGTCAACATCTTCTATATCCTTAAACAACTCCAACCACTGAATGTTTGCGAGTGCACCATTAATTGCTTCGTAGTTACGTAGAAAAAAATTTGGAGATTCGGTTTTATTATACTTTACAAAAGTGTTGTGTGGTTTCGAGAAATTTATATTCAAAGCAAGATGGTGATTGTCTAATGATAGTAAAAGCGTAGAAGCTTCTTCAACGGTTAAACACGAGGGTTGGTTACTAAATACTAGGTCTACTGTGCGTTTATTGTGGTTAGTTACACCATTACATTGTGACCGATTATTATAATTTATGCAGTCTACGAAAAATGTATGAATATCCGAATCATTTGGCGATGCTGAGTACAATAATGATTTGTCACTAAGTTTCCAAACAATACCTCCAAAATTGAAATCCCCAATCACAAGATTTATGCTATTTTTTACGGAGCTGCCAAGGTTTCTTGTCAATTTATTCAAGAATTTATCCAAATAAGTTTTTTTGACTGGTGGTGGGACATATACTGCGCAAATATTGAACGTCAAATTATTGCCTAACTTAATAATAACCCACAAGTCATCACATTGCGACTGCCAGTTAATTTTATGAAGGCTGTCATATTTTTTTAGAACAGCTATGAGAAGTCCTCCACCGTCTTTTTTATCTTTGTGGGAACAGGTGGTAAATCTGTCGCGTCGATAAACATTGTAGTTGTGGTCAAGAAGCTCATGATTGAGAACTGTACTATTCAGCCACGTTTCAGAAAAAATAATAATGTCATAAGATCTAGTTAGAGCAGCCATGTAACACTCATTTGTCTCGGTTTGTAAACCTCTAACATTTTGATAATATATATGCATCTGTGGGAGTACGTTAGAGCCCACGCTACTGCGGACTCACTCGCACATAGCAGCGTCTCACTCATATTCCTACATCGCGGAGTGTAAATGTTTTTCGAGTTAAGCATAGATACAAATTATAAGTTGGTACACAGCAGGGTGTACTGGCCAGTATATCTTTGCTGTTTCCACAGTGGTGACCCCTCGATAAGAATACACGCTTCCTTCTACTAAATTTCTCGATCTACCCGCATCTTCTATTCCTCGCTAACCTCATCTACAGGCATCTACAGGCATACAATCATTGGCCTCACTGCCCACACTGAATTTGGTAATTGGTAATAGGTGTCTCCTAGCTTTGATATCGTCGTATCGACTAGTAGGGGAGTACCGTGGGATCACGTCAGAGCGCACGCTACTGCGGACTCATTCGCACATAGTAGCGTCTCACTCATATTCCTACATCGCGGAGTGTAAATGTTTTTCGAGTTAAGCATAGATACCAATTATAAGTTAGTACACAGCAGGGGTGTACTGGCCAATATATTTTTGCTGTTCCCACACATCTTAGCTTAAAAATTAATATTTTACAGTTTCATGCAAATATAAATATATATATATATATATATATATATATATATATATATATATATATATATATATATATAATAATAAGTAGTGGTATTATCAAAGAGCTTTAAATCTTCCTTAAACAATTAACGTCCTTCACCAAGACAGCAGCGGATTGATCATCTCTTCGAACAAAGATATGGCCTTTTCGTACCCAGACGTATTTGCTTATAGTTACATAATTAAGATACCAATACAAAACTCGTAATTTCAGTTTTTTAAAAACATCTTCTCTCGTACGCGCGCAAGTCAGCATCTCCTTTAAAATATGTTTTCATGCAAATGAGTGGAAAAGTTAGCTTTATTTGAAGATATATGGTAAATAGGTTCTCAGTATTCTTTTCCTATAAAAATGCAAATAGATTTACAATCTAATAAGTGTGCGGCGTATAAAACGATTGAAACATTATTGGATAATTGCCACTCTGTTCCAGCTGCAATTCATTTTTTTAGGGTTTCGTTTCTGTAGTGCGTCAAGCATGTTTGCAGAGGCATACATGGATGGTTATCACGCCATCATACGCAAGCGGGTAGCCTCTCTGACGCGAAGAGTGCGGGGCAGCACCAACACCTACCTGAAGGTGATAGCGGACAGACTTGAAGGCCCATTAGTGTCACATGTGGTGAAATGTCATGTATTCCCTGTACGCCACTGTGCCAAATAATTATATAACGTAACTTAATAACGAAATTTAATTTACTTTTTATGTTTAATTTAATATTATTATGATTTTTTGTGATATAATTAATTTAATAACTTAATTTTATTTTATTTACTTTTTATGTTTTTGTGGTTTTTGTGGTTAATGTAATTTTGATGTAATATGGATTTACTTAAATCTGAAATAAATGAATTTTGATTTGATTTTGTAGCAAAATGGCAAAAAACAAAATCCTATTAGTTTCGTCGTGTCTGTATGTCTGTCTGTCCATGTGCTACAGTGAATTATTTTAGAAAGTATTGAGATTACGAGGTCAAAAATTTAAAGGTAGGCTCTTCAAGGTTAGAAAGAAAAAACATTGAAAGGGGGCAATATATGGAACTTTATAAAAACTGTAGGTATCGTTAAAAATTAAATCGAGGTTAACAACAATATTTTATCAAAATTAATAGTAAGAAAGATATAAACTCCCAAATTTGTGAAATTTTTGTCTCTCAGAATGTGACAAATATAAAAAATATTTTTGTAGATATCACTAAAAACCAAGAACGAAAATTAGTCTGAACAAGATAAGTTAATATTTTTTGAGATATAGCACATTTTGTAACACTGCAAATGTAACTTTGTATTTTATACAAACACTATGAAAAACAAAGATATAGTTTGCGCTCTGATCTTCGCTTAATAAATAACAAGTTATACTTTATATAACTTCACTTACCTACACTTACTACTACGAAACCCCCCACGGTCGAGTGCGACCCGTGCTTGGCCCTATTTCATTATCATTCTGTCAGGTTTGGATTTAGATTGAAAAATCCACTGCTTTCTTGGTACGTAACGACTAAGTATAGACTCAGGCTATAGCTCTATAACTTTTTGCACTAAACAATCATTTTTATGTCAAACTAAAAGTAGAATATAGGTTTTTAATCTTTTTTTCATTTTTAAACTTAAATATTTGTTATATATAACGGTCTACTGTTTGTAATGAATATTTGATTATCTATTTTTATTACCTCTGATGATAATGCACATAGTGACTCGTAGATTTTGTTGTGAGTAAATAGTATGTTATAAAGCTTCCTTGAATTATGATTCATTTTGCAAAGGTTAAGAAAACCTTCAAAATTTTAGTTGTTTAAACGCAGCTTTATTTTATATAGTAAAAGTTAAAAGTTTAAAAATGACCTTTTTCCCGCTCTATACATTGAATTTTATTGTAAAACTCAAAATTCAAACGTTCACGCCATATATTCCCGAATAAGTTGGTAGAGGTACTAATACTTTTGAACATCACCTGTCATCGTCAATTAGTGTTCAGAATACCCACGTTTGCTTGGAAAGTATACTCACGTGATAGGGGCAGGCTTATCGCCGTTTTGTACGAATACACTGTCACGTGACTAAGTACAACTCAGCCATGTGGGTTTCCTCACGATGTTTTCCCTCACCGTAAACAACCATGATGATAAATTAACTGTTAAATTAAATGTGTTATTTTAACTTAAGATTATATTGTTCAAACATTGAACATCAAACACTGTCTATTAACTT
Source organism: Bedellia somnulentella (assembly GCA_963576735.1). Lineage (NCBI taxonomy): Eukaryota > Metazoa > Arthropoda > Insecta > Lepidoptera > Bedelliidae > Bedellia > Bedellia somnulentella. Next base: position 13,444,467 of record OY755191.1, on the reverse strand, counting down.
AATTCGGTATGCAAAGTTTTTTTGGTATTCATTAAATATTTTTACTCGATAGCAAACACGAAAATCAAAGACTATGTGTAACTAGTTTAAGACTAAGTTTATAAGTTCTACTGCTAAGGTAAGTTACATTTTCGCTTACTTGGGGATACCTGCAGACCCCATCCGTGATTTAACGTAGTTACTTTTTTCACTTGGTTTATGTTATCATTTGTTTATTTTTTTTAGAATTGGTTTTCTATAACTGAAAAAATGAGTCGCCGCGCCGACTTACCAATGCCGAAATTGAGCAAATTTAAAAGATTTAAGTGAGTTGACCGACAAAGAGCAGCTTTTGCCCAGTACAGATGATGCTGGTCCTAGTGTTCTAAAAACAAAACGAAGATGCTATTGTTACCGCGAGTTACGCACTAACAAACAACCTCACATCCCATGCAAATAAGAATACAATTACTCACTTGGCAGCGGGCAGCTGATGTGACAATCTACGACGTCATAGCTACGTCACGACCCCTACCCCGGCTTTGGACCTCCAGACAGCTTCGCACTACCGCGACGGCAACATATACTGTTATTATTTTCTATCAACTTACCTGTAATAATTTTCAAAAATAAAGTTTTGTGATTGTACTATCCGAGTTCTTCCTTTGGAGACCTAAGAGGCGGAGTACCCTACATTTTGGCGACCGTGCTACTGTTGCTACGTGGACGCGTAGCACTACCTGCGAAACAAAGGCGACCCACGTGTGCGAGACCGCTGCGTGACCTTTGGACCCTGCTGGATTTGGAATTTGTGGTTTGGCTGACGCTTGCTTCTTCAAAAACTAGAGGTGTGCCCGTTCCTTATCCTACTAATATTTGTTGCCCTGTAAAGTTTCGACTGTGTGAGCTGTTCTCATTTTTTATTTTATTTTGTGTGAATATTTCCAAAAAAAAAACTTGTTTACGTAAAAAGCGCCATAAATTTGCTTAATATTTTGTAAAGTTAACATTATTTAGTAATTTAATTAGTAGTAATTGTGTAGTTTAAAATTCATTTTTATTCGTGCTCTTAAATATTTGCAAATAATTGTTACTTCGTGTTAAACGCTATGATACGATAGTTAACTACAGACTAGTTTTTATTTAAGGATAAACGCCTTTTACGAAGTATAGATCGTAAGTAAAAGCTGAGCTAAATTATTTTTTTAATACTGCAGTGACTTTCATTATTCATTTGCTTGCGCTCAGTTACAACTTATAACTTTTGAGTCCTACTGTTCGTGTTAGTTGGCTTTTATTCCATTATATTAGGTTAAATTACAAAGCGTAAATTATTTTCAACTCATAATAATTAGCTCGGCCGACCATTCCAGCCTCGCCGCGCGCGCAGCTACCCCGGGCTCGCCTGTGCTTGGCCGCGCGACCGCTTCTCACCTTATCTTATCTCTGATAACAGCTGAGTCGAACAATAGCGAGGTATTTGAGTTATTTTATTTTACTACCGATTTATTAATATCATGTCGCTTTCTGAGGCAGAGTTAAGAGCAAAGAGAGGCTCCATTAAGGGCCGTTTAACGACATTTAAAAATTATTTAGAAATGTTTAAACAAATGAAGGATGTATCGAAATGTAATTTCAACGAATTAAAAATAAGATTAGGTAAAATAGATTTATTATTTGAGGAGTACGACCAAATTCAAACTAAAATAGAGATGGCAGCTAACTTAAAGCTGAAGGAGGAGGAATGGGATTTTAAAGATCGTGAAGAGACCGAGAAAGTATTTTACTACGTTATCAGTTTGGCTCAAGAGTTGTTAAGCGTGAACGAATCCCATTCCTTCGACGATGCCCTAGAGGGCGCCGCGCACGCGTCCTCCGCCGGCTCCGCCGGCGCCGGCGCCGGCGCGCGACTGCCAACTATTAAGTTACCCACTTTTAATGGAAATCCCAATAAATGGTTGGAATTTCGCGATACATATTTGTCCATTGTGCACAACAACGAATCCCTAACTGATATTTGTAAGTATCAGTATTTAAAAGCATCCTTGTTAGATAGCGCAGCGTCAGTTATCGAATCTTTAGAAATATCGTCAGCAAATTACGCTGTAGCCTGGAAGCTGGTTAGCGATCGCTTCGACAACAAACGCCAGCTGGTTCACACTCACCTTAAGTCGCTTTTTAATGTGTCTTTTAGTGGAAGGGAGTGTGCAATATCTTTGCGTTTTCTAATCGACCATATATCGAAACATTTAAGGGCTTTAAATAGTTTAGGTGAACAAACCAACAATTGGGATACGTTAATAATATTTTTGTTTGCAAGTAAATTAGATAGTGTAACTGTCACTAAGTGGGAAGAGCACCGAAACACTTTAACTGATAGTCCGACTTTAGAGTGTTTTTACAATTTTTTAAGACACAGGGCCGACGTTTTAGAGATGGTTAGCGCGAGCACAGGTGACAAAGCAGATAAGCAGCCCTATAAGCGTATCGATAAGTTTCAAAAGGCCTTTGTTGCCACTACTGCAAGTGATGCCATACCTACATCGTCAACCGCTTCTATTGCAAAGATGTGTCGTATTTGTAATGGTGATCACGCACTTTATAATTGTGTTCAGTTAGGCAAAATGTCAGTTGATGAAAGGAATGATTGTATTAAAAAATTAAGAGTGTGTATCAATTGTTTTCGTGGTGGGCATTTTTCCCACCAGTGTAAAGCGAGTCCATGTGCGATTTGTAGACGTAAACACAATACACTTCTACATAAAACGTTTTCATCGGCCAATCAAGGTCAAGGTCGTGTAGAAGCGAGTAAGGAGTCGGTGTCTACGCCTATTTCGTTATCAGCTTGCGTCGAAAATCAGGTGCTGTTATCAACCGCCATAATTATGGTAAAAAATAATGTGACGAATGAATATTTCGAGGCGCGCTGTCTTCTCGATTGTGGTAGCCAGTCCTCCTTCATTACAGAGGCGCTCATGAAAAAACTAGGCTTGCAAGGGGAATTGATTGATACTGTTCGAGTTACGGGAATTAATAATATTGCATTTCATGCGTTAAGGCGTTGCACGGTTTCCTTTCAACCGCGATCAAACAGTAAGCAGCACTCGTGTAAAAAGGTTAATGCTTATGTGATTCCACAAATAACAAATGCGCTGCCTACTGAGGAAGTGGATGTTTCTGAATTTGTTATTCCCAAAAACATCATTTTAGCTGACCCTAACTACTACAAGCCGGCTCAGATAGATTTATTATTAGGCGCGGACGTATTTTGGCAAATTATTCAGAATGAGAAATTGCTTATGGGAAAAGGTAGGCCCATTTTACAAAATTCTTTATTCGGGTGGTTGATGGTAGGCCCTGTTATGGTTAGTAACACACCACAATTAAAAAATATTCATTGCGGTTTTAGTAGGGAAATCCGCGAACAGTTAAGTAAGTTTTGGGAGTTGGAAGAGGTTCCGACTACTCCAGTGTTGTCCCCTGAAGAGGAGGCGTGCGAAGAGCATTTTAAGCAGAACACACGACGCTTAGCTGATGGTAGATTTTGTGTCACGTTGCCTCTTAATAGTAATGCAGAGTATTTAGGCGATTCATATAAATTGGCGAGAAAGCGTTTCGATTCGTTAGAAAAACGTTTTAAAAGGCAACCTGACGTTAAATCACAATACGTAGATTTTATAAAAGAGTACGCAGAGTTAGGGCATTTATCGGAGAGCGTGAAACCTACAAATGCATTCTTTTTGCCGCATCATCCGGTTTTAAAGGAACAGAGTGAGTCCACGAAATGTCGTGTCGTTTTCGATGGGTCTGCTAAGTCGAAATCAGGGTACTCGCTCAACGATGTTCTCATGGTGGGGCCGACGGTTCAAGATGACATCTTTTCTATCTTAATCCGATTTCGTCAACATACATTTATTTTTACAGGCGACATAGAAAAGATGTACAGACAGATTGCCGTGGAGCCCACACAGAGACACCTACAAATGATACTCTGGCGTGGAGACGAGAGCGAGCGCATGAAGTATTTGCAACTCAATACTGTCACGTACGGGACGTCGTGCGCTCCCTTTTTAAGTACGAGGTGTCTAGTCCAGCTTGGACAGGAATGCAGTGATCATCTGGTAGGGGAAGTGATTATGCACGACTTCTATATCGACGATTTAAATACGGGTCTGGATGATGAAAACGAGTTGATATCACTCTACCAGAAAATCACTGACATATTAGATACTGCGCACTTTAATTTACGAAAAATAAAAAGTAATTCTAAGGAATTTCTTAAATGTGTTGCTCAAAGTGACAATAGTCCGCAAGACAATTTAAAATTATCTAAGCATAATAATACTTTAGGCGTCGAATGGGACCCTAATACTGATAATATATTAATGACGTGTTCAAAGCTGCAATCGATAGAGAACCATGTTAAATACACTAAAAGGACCGTTTTATCTCTAGCGGCGAGTATATTCGATCCTTTAGGGCTGTTGAGTGTATGCGTTATCCTCTGTAAAATATTTTTGCAGTCTTTATGGATCCAGAAACTGGACTGGGACGAAGATATACTCCAAGCTCCAAACTGTATCTGGGCCAGATTTGTGAACACGATGCACCACCTGGTGAATGTATCTGTGCCTCGTCATGCAATCTGCAGTAATGCAGTGACGACTGAAATTCATGCGTTTTCAGACGCATCCCTCAAAGCATACGCTGGATGTATTTATTTGCACTCCGTAGATGCGTTAGGTAACTCTACAGTTCGACTTTTAACAGCTAAAGCGAAGGTCTCGCCATTGAAGACCTTAACAGTAGCTAGGTTAGAACTTTGTGGGTCCTTGTTGGTTTCACGCCTCTGTAAAAAGGTCCTGCAAGCCTTACGCTGCAAAATTGCTAAATGCTGGTTTTGGACTGACTCTAAAATAGTTTTAGGGTGGTTAAGTTTACCTTCGTATAGGTTATGTACGTTTGTCTCACATCGAGTTGCTGAAGTTAATGATATCTGTAATAATGCAAAGTGGATGTATGTTCCTTCTGCACAGAACCCGGCCGACTTAGCATCCCGGGGCGTGTACCCCGACGAACTGGCATCGTTGTCACTGTGGTGGGAGGGACCTTCGTTCCTGAAGGACAAAGAGCAATGGCCAGAGCAGGCCGTCGCAATACAAACGGACTTACCTGAGATACGTGCACTTACAATAACAGTCGACAAACCAGACACTAAGAGTAAATTAATTGAAATGTCTAATTTTTCAAGTTTTTTAAGACTACGACGGATTTTTGCATACGTATGTCGATTTGTGAACGCTTACAAATATAAACAGTGTGATCCTATTACTGGGTCGCTAACAGTCAATGAACTTGAACAAGCGGAATTAAAATTGGCCTATATTTCTCAACAAGAGAGTTTTAATGAGTTTTATAATGATAAAAATAAGGCTATTCCCGGTTTAAGCAAATTAAATCCATATGTAGACCACTCTGAATTAATTCGCGTTGGAGGGAGATTAGATAATTCTGAGTTTAATTTTGATAAAAAACATCCGATCGTATTGTCCATCAAACACCATTTCACGATATTGTTGTTTAGACATTATCATTTAAAATTAATGCATGCGCCGCCGCAACTCCTTCTTTCAGTCGTTCGCGAGCAATATTGGCCTCTAAATGGAAGAGCACTCGCTCGGAAAACGTTTCGCTCATGCACGCGCTGCAAACGGATGAAAGGAGAAGTTGCCCAGCAGATCATGGGGAACTTGCCGTCTCAACGGATTGTACCTGGCTTTCCATTTGAAGTCGTTGGCACGGACTATGCTGGGCCCTTTCTTTTTAGTGACAAAAAAGGACGCGGAGCAAAATTAAATAAATGTTATTTATGCATTTTTGTAGATTTTAAAGTTAAGGCGGTACATCTGGAACTTGTTAGTTCTCTATGCACAGAAGGTTTTATATTAGCATTACGTCGCTTTATATCACGCCGTGGCAAGCCACGTGAGATATTCAGCGACAATGGAGGGAATTTTGTAGGCACCAACCGCGAGTTTACTGAATTTCTTAATGCTCACTCTAACTCTGTCTCCGAAGCCTTTATTGATGATGGAATAAAATTTAACTTCTCGCCGGTAAGAGCTCCAAATTTTGGAGGCTTGTTTGAATCTGGGATTAAAACAGCCAAGTATCACCTGAAACGTGTACTTGGCAACACACACCTAACTTTCGAAGAGCTTACAACTTTGCTCACACAGATAGAGGCTATAATGAACTCCCGACCTTTATATCCTATGTCCTCCTCTCCGCATGACCTTTCGCCACTCACCCCGGGGCACTTCCTCATTGGGAGGCCACTAACATCGCTTCCGGCACCTGACCTGCAACAAGTCAACCCGAGTCGCCTCCACCGATATGCGAGGATTGAGCAAGCGCGTCAGCATTTCTGGGCGAGGTGGAGTCAAGAATACATATGTGAGCTCCAGCAAAGAAACAGATGGCAGCAACGGCATCCCAACATAGAACCTGGGCAGCTGGTGCTGATCAAAGATGAGAAGACGTCCCCATTACAGTGGCCCATGGGTCGAATCCAAGCAGTATTCCCCGGATCTGATGGAGCCTGTAGGGTCGCTGACATCTTCACCTCCAAGGGTACCATTAGGCGAGCCATCAACAGGATCTGCCCCTTCCTCAACAAGGATGATGATGAAAATGCTTCTACTTAAAACCACATGTTTTTAAGAGTGGGGAGCATGTTACCGCGAGTTACGCACTAACAAACAACCTCACATCCCATGCAAATAAGAATACAATTACTCACTTGGCAGCGGGCAGCTGATGTGACAATCTACGACGTCATAGCTACGTCACGACCCCTACCCCGGCTTTGGACCTCCAGACAGCTTCGCACTACCGCGACGGCAACATATACCGTTATTATTTTCTATCAACTTACCTGTAATAATTTTCAAAAATAAAGTTTTGTGATTGTACTATCCGAGTTCTTCCTTTGGAGACCTAAGAGGCGGAGTACCCTACAGCTATTGCTATCCCAGATCGAAGGATAAAATAGCACTATGGTCTTGCAAGAAAACTATTTCCAAGCCTCGTTCGGTAGCAGTTACTTATTGTTTATCATGCCTACCTAAAGATTAATTTTCAACATAAGTTTAGGATAGTATGTTTCAAGAACTGTCATTTTTTTTCTTTCATGTTATTTGAATTTTTTTCTTAGAATTAGGGTAAACAGTGGTATAATTAGCCACCCCCAATAACTAGCCACTCGGCAATACAAACTGCTTAAATAAGGAAACTAGGAAGGCTACGCCATCTGTTGTGATTTGACAAGATTTCTTGTTTACCTAGCTATTGAGAAATGTTTTTTTTTCCGTTAAAACAATAAAGGCGCCAAAAAATTTGTCATTGTTTAACAGTAGGCCATCTTGCGTCCGCCTAAGCAGTAGTAAGTTATTTTTTCCTTAAGGAATATTAAAACTTTAAATACGAATAAATTCTGTTCCTGGCGTGTCTGTGTTGTTTGTGATAGCCCAATTTGATGCTAATAAGGTAAATATTCGTATTTTATACAGTATATTCATCTAATTGGTGTATTTGTAGCAATTTTAATGGTGGCCAGTAACTGCACTTAATTTTCTTAGATTTTATAGTAACTAGCCACCTATGCCAATTACTACGCAAAAGTTCATTTTATTAGATTGTACAAAACTATATCTTATTGCTTTGTTTGCATTATTCTTACTTGCTTGTCAAAATCTTGCCAACATAAAATAACGTTTAGTAGTTACTGGCCTGGTTAGAAAGATGGCTAGTTAATGCGTGAAACTGATTTAACTGCAGCCATCCAAGCTCTCAGCGCGTATTTAACGGCGATGAGTCTGGATTCATTATTTGTCCCAGTACTAGAAATGTTCTGGCCGAAAAAGGGAGCAAGAACGTTCACCAAATAGAGAAAAGTTCATCAAAAGAGAACATAACTTGTAATGTTCTCGTTTTCTGCAGCAGGTTTAGCTTGCAGCCCAATGATTATATCCATATAAAAGAATACCCGATCGAATTGTTGAAAGTGTTTCAGCAGGTTGGGGTATTGGGCGCAGCAACACAGGTTGGATGACGGCCGCTGTGTTTTACGAGTACCTACATAGCAAACGTTTTTTACCCCCAACTGGAGGCAAATAATATTCCACGTCCTGTAATATTATTTGTTGACGGGCATAAGACTCATTTGAGTATAGAAGTGATAGTACTGAGTCATTATATGAAGCAATGCAAAAAGAAGCAAACAAACATGGATTTTACAACTAAGGAGATATTTAGAAACTACAGATGTAAAACGTTTTTGCTAAGCATTTTTTAAGTTGTTATAAGTTGTTTATGTTAATTTTCAATTGTAATGGTTTTTTTCAATGTGTTCTGAATGCCTTGAGGCTTATAACTTTAGTGGAGCATATTGTTTTTGATGGTAATTTCATGTGGCCAGTTAGTCCAAATAAGTATGCCAGTTACCAAAAATTGTGGCTAGTTACTACCAAAATGACCAGTTTTTATTTATATAAAAATATTTTTATTGTGACTCCGACTTTATCATTAAATAATCTTTAAAGTTAATGTACAGGACCCACTGCATACAAGTATGTTACTATCTTTCAAATGCAATAGCGCGTTTAAGCACAGCATACATTCAAAGTGGCCAAGGTGCTTAAAGGGCCAGTTACTGCCTAATTTACCCTACTTGTCTTTTATTCACATCTTTTATTTTAAAAAATATAAGTTATTCAAAAGTTACATCTTTTGTCAAATTTTAGTACATTATAAATTGCCCGTATAATTCTACGTATGATCCAAACGTATGATAAAAATGATCCTAACTGTCGAAGGACAGACAGACAGATTTTTGTAAGCTGAATAAATACTTTTCATGAATATTATAATGTCTTAGGATCAGAGGCGCTTTGATGTATTTCAGGTTAGACATTAAAGTACATTATGTTATATAAATTAGATTTGTGGTTCAAATAACTACTGTAAAATAAATCAGTCAAAGTCTGCTTGAAGGGTTATTAAGCTCTAAACATAGAGAGAGCCTCTGCCAACTCCCGTTAAAACGATATGCGATCATAAAAAACTTATTTTATGTTTTACTCTACGCTTTGACCTGATTTTGAAAAGGCATTTTAATTAAAATCTGTAATTAATCAGCTGGAAACTAGAGAGCTTGCTCGGTCCTCGGTAATTAAAAGCGAGCGAAATATGCACTTGTATTAAATTGATTAAAAACTTCAATAGCAGTAAACTACACAGATGAAAGGCACGGTAGCCGACGTGCCTGAGATTGGCCTCGAGCTTAGGAGTAAAGGATTCTAATCTGGTATCAAATTCAAACCTTGTTTAAATGTATTAAAGTAGATATCAACTTCACAAATGTTTAAACTTTCTGCTCAGAATGATCGATATAAATCATTGTGAAACAACACTTTTGCACATACGTAAAAAATAATAATACTAACATACTTAAATAAAAAATATCAAAAGCGTTCTAACATTCGCAGGCGAGACCCGATGCAAGGTCGTGCACCTGCACGCATCTGACGTATGCATGATATATGCTTATGAGAGTCAAATAAGGCTAATATAAGAGTTTTACGATAATAAAGGCTTGGGTACACTTTGCTATAATCGTAGGTACGTATAGGTCTAGGGCGGTAATATCAGAAGTTTTTTTACGCGACGCATCCTTGGTGATTCGGTAACTGTAGAGCCACTGTATTCGGATGGGAGAGATTCAGCGAAGTGTAGGGAGTAGCCATTTTTTATTTTATACATACATACATACATATACTCACGCCGTTAATTCCCATTGGGGTAGGCAGAGACTATCGATCGCCACTTCGTACGATCCTGGCAAACCTCTCTTGCTTCGTCTACATCCATCATTCTTTTCATAGATGCTCTTTTATTCTTCATACTTCGGACGCCTGCCTTTTTGAGCACACTTTCAATTTTGTCCAAGTGTGTCTTTCGTGGCCGTCCTCTACTAACATTACCTTCCACATTAGCTCTATAGATACCTTTTACCAATTTCCTATCATCCATCCTCTCGATGTGCCCAAACCATCTCAACATTCCTTTTTCTATCTTACTTACAATATCATCTTTTACACCACACCTTTCACGAATCACATCGTTCCTCACACGATCACATAACCTAACATTACAAACTTTTCTGAGGGACCTCATTTCTACTGCATTCACTCTGCTTTCATGCTTCTTCTGCCACACCCAACATTCACTGCCATACGTAAGCGTAGGAACAAGAACGGCATCATGCACAGCCATTCGGGCCCTTTCGGACACCGATTGACTAGACATTAGGCTATCCAATGCTCCATTTATCGCATTACCCTTTTTCACTCTTCTCTCAATATCTTCATCACATTTTCCATCCCTTGTAAACAAACTTCCCAGATATACAAACTCCTTCACCTGTTCCACATCCTTACCATCAATCGCAATCACGCATTCTGTCACATCTTCCTGTTTCTCAAAAACCATCGTTTTGGTCTTATCCACATTCACCCTCATTCCCTTTCTTACAAAAGACTTACATGCAATATTCATCATCTCTTGCAACTCTTCTGCCGATGATGCAAGTAGCACTTGATCGTCAGCATACAAGAGGCATTTAATGATGAATCCACCCATTCTTAGTCCATAATCACTTTCACGCAACTCTGTCAAACAGTTATCCATGAACAAATTGAAGAGCCACGGAGAAGCTACACATCCCTGTCGGACACCCCTAGAGATTTCGAACCAGTCAGTGTTTTCCCCGTTTACTCTTACACATAAACTAGAATCCTCATAGAGTGATACTAATGCACGTATAAGTTGACTCCCCAAACCGAACTTGGATAACACCTCCCATAAACACTTTCTTAATACAAGGAGCAATACACCTTTTGGTTCTTAGCTAAGAACTTTTCGGTGATGCTCCTTAGAGAGAAGATTTGATCCATACATCCCATTCGTTTTCTAAATCCTGCTTGCACATCCCATATTTTCTCATCAGTTTCATTCATCACTCTTTCAATCAATACCTTTGCATACAATTTACCGACAATGCTGAGTAGGCTAATGCCGCGGTAGTTTTTAGCCTCCTGGCGTGACCCTTTTCCTTTATACAGGGGCACAATCACCGCCTTGCACCAGTCTTGTGGTACTTTGCCACTCGACCAGCACTTTTGGAAAAGGAAGTACAACCAAGAAGCCACCAACCCTTTACCAGCCCTCAGCATTTCGATAGTTATCCTATCATACCCTGCCGCCTTCCCTATTTTCATACTCTTCATTGCTTTCATTATTTCTTCCATACTGATCTCACTTTCACTAAAGGCACCTGTGGGAGTCATGTTAGAGCGCACACTACTGCGGACTCAAACGCACATAGCAGCGTCTCACTCATATTCCTACATCGCGGAGTGTAAATGTTTTTCGAGTTAAGCATAGATACAAATTATAAGTTGGTACACAGCAGGGTGTACTGGCCAGTATATCTTTGCTGTTTCCACAGTGGTGACCCCTCGATAAGAACACACGCTTCTTTCTCGATCTACCCGCAACTTCTATTCCTCGCTTACCTCACCACACCATTCATTCAGCAGAGCATCTACAGGCATGCAATCACCGGCCTCATTGCTCACACTGAATTTGGTAATTGGTAATAGGTACCTCCTAGCTTTGATATCGTCGTATCGACTAGGAGGGGAGTACTGTGGGAGTCATGTTAGAGCGCACACTACTGCGGACTCAAACGCACATAGCAGCGTCTCACTCATATTCCTACATCGCGGAGTGTAAATGTTTTTCGAGTTAAGCATAGATACAAATTATAAGTTGGTACACAGCAGGGTGTACTGGCCAGTATATCTTTGCTGTTTCCACACACCCATCGCATCGTTCCAATCAACATTACTGTCGATTGGCGAAGAAACGGATGCATCCTTTTTTTCAAAGAGTCCCTCAAAATAGTTCTTCCATACTCGTTTCATGCTACTTTCATCCGTCGCCAATTCACCCTGATCATCTTTCACTACATTCACTCTCGTGTTTTGGGAAACTCCCTTTTCTTTTCGGACACATTTCCAGAACAACTTTTGGTTATTCCCGAAATTATCAGAGAGTTTCCTCTCACACCATTCTATCAGATCACGCTTTTTCTTTTCTATTTTCTTCTTAATCTCATTCTTAACTCTCTTATATTCATCTTCACTATTTTTCACTACATCATCTGTTACTCTCGCATCCATTCATTTACTAGCTCTGACCGCTAGTAAATCTAACCAAGCTTTCTTCTTATCTTCGACTGCCTCTTTCACACTCTTATCTCACACTTTTACACAATCCACATACTTCCGTCGCACATTCAACCATTGTCGATTTGAGCACATTCCATACTTCTTCTATTTCCATTTCATCCCTCATCTCCACGCAACTTAGTCTATCATACAATTTCTTCACGTATTCATCGCTGATCTTTTCATCATCTTGCAATTTCTCCACTTTTATTCTCGCAAGATCCGTTGTTGACACTTTGGCCCTATGACGCCAACGTGTGCACAGACCTCTTACTCGGGATATAACAAAGAAGTGATCTGTGCCAACATTCGTGCCCCTATAGACTCTGGTGTCAACAACCTTTGCTCTCAGCCTTTCATCAACAATCACAAAATCAATCATACTTCTCTCGTTTCCTCTCTGTCTTGTATACATATGGATATCTTTGTGTTCAAACAACGTGTTTGTAACGCAAAGATTCCTCGCCAAACATACCTCAATAACTTTCTCGCCATTTTCGTTCACCCTTTGATCACCATACTTTCCTAAAACCTTTTCACAACCGTTGCGTGACACACCAACCCAGCCATTAAAATCTCCTAACATTACAATTCTCTCATTCTGATCACACCCATTCACAACATCATCTAACAAATTCCAAAACTCCTCCCTCTCGGAAAGTGACTTAGACATGTCCGGAGCATACACACAAATTATGCGCATCCGGACAAGCCCTATTTTTACCTTTAGCCACAGGAGCCTTGGACTCACACATTCGTAACCTTTCATACACTGAGCCATCCTTTCAGATATCAGAAGTCCCACGCCTTGGCAAGCCCTGTGGCTGTCAGCCACGCCTGACCAGATCGCTGTAATGTTGCCAAGTTGTGAAACCTCTTTTTCCTTTCGCTTCGTTTCATTCACACACAGAAAATCTATTTTTCTTTCATCCATTATCAAACATACTTCATCTAATTTTTTATGCATCCCTCCACACACATTCAACGTACTGAAGCGGGTCTCTCTAGCCCACATTTCGCCCCGCGAGGAACCACGGCGTGATGAGTGGCGAGCTGCATCGCCGCCTCCGTGTTTATTTTTAGTTGCACACATTTTGGCCCCATGATAAGCAAGGGAAATAAACTGTCCATTACTGTTATTTAGTACCCGGAGTGCACCAGGCTCCGGGACGGGGTGGCACGCTAGCGACCAGGCTCACCCCTGGCCACGCACCCCTCGGCACGGCAGACCTTGGATTGGTTTAAGGGCAAAGATGGTAGAAGCCTTGTTCCCTTAGTCGACTCCTACGAAACACCCACGGGAAGAAATGGGGTAGTGCTATTCTATGCCGACACTACACAGCAAATTTCAATTTTATACTGGTTTCTATAATAGGATATGCCGTGTAGTGTCGGCTAAGAATAGCACTACCCCGTTTCTACCGATGGGTGTATGTAAGAGGCGACTAACGGTATTGGGGCTTTTAAGGGATTTTTAGGCGATGCGGTTGGAGACCCATCACCAACTATATTTACTTCACCATCTTTTCCCCACTCAACATTCCTAAAGTGGCTGAGGAATTTCTAATTCCTTAGCTCTGGCTACCCCTTCAAGGAATTTATAGCCGTGAGTAGATGTATGTATAATAGGATACTAATATTGCAGAGCTATTGTTTAGAATGAGAATCAGAGATGTCTAATATTTAATAGCATCCCTGCACACAAAAATGCCGCTGTTCTTTATTAATTACTAATCTAATTTTCTTAGTAAGACTGAGCCCATTAAGATTAATATGGCCGTGATCTGTCCGTCGTGAGAGCTACCTTTCTTCATTAGTTTGTTACTTAGCAAAGTTGTGAGATTGATTGGCGAGCCGACTTCGAGATAACACCAAACTAATGGTCGTATTAATTATTACTGAGACATTGGACTATAGATGCTTCCATTTATTTCATCTGTTACTTTAGTTTAACAAGTTATCTTCAGTCATCATTAAGAGATAATATTTATTTGGTTGTTTGTATGTAAAAATATTGCACATTCACTGCCTGACTGTTAAATACAATATTTCAGCAATTACTATCTAAAACCCTCAGCAGTACCATACTTTATCAGAGGTGAGCAGTGATCGTATAACACTACCCGGGCAGACCCGGAGTGGACCATTATACTCTTTATATTAATTTTAGTTTAGTACACTATGACAGTAGTGAAGGTGAGATTAGTATGGAAGAAGTAATGAAAGCATTGAAAAGTATGAAAGTAGGGAAAGCGGCAGGGTATGATAGGATAAGTATCGAAATGCTGAGGGCTGGTAAAGGGTTGGTGGCTTCCTGGCTGTACTTCCTTTTTCAAAAGTGTTGGTCGAGTGGTAAAGTACCACGAGATTGGTGCAGGGCAGTAATTGTGCCCTTATATAAAGGACAAGGGTCACACCAGGAAGCTAAAAACTACCGCGGAATCAGCCTACTCAGTGTTGTTGGTAAATTGTATGCAAAGGTATTGATTGAAAGAGTGATGAATGAAACAGATGACAAAATTTGGGATGTGCAAGCAGGATTTAGAAAGGGAATGGGATATATGGATCAAATCTTCTATTTAAGGAGCATAACTGAAAAGTTCTTAGCCAAGAATCGAAAGGTGTATTGCTCCTTCATAGATTTAGAGAAGGCGTATGTTAGGGTGGTAAGGAAGTATTTGTGGGAGGTGTTGTCCAAGTTCGGCTTGGGGAGCCAACTTATACGTGCATTGGTATCACTCGGGGAAAACACAGACTGGTTCGGGATCTCTAGGGGTGACCGACAGGGATGTGTAGCTTCTCCGTGGCTTTTCAATTTGTTCATGGATGACTGTCTCATAGAGTTGCGAGAAAGTGATTATGGACTGAGAATGGGTGGATTCGTCATTAAATGCCTCTTATAGGCTGATAATCAAGTGTTACTTGCATCGTCGGTTGAAGAGTTGCAAGAGATGATGAATATTGCATGTGCGTCGTTTGAAAGAAAAGGAATGAGAGTGAATGTGGATAAAACCAAAACCATGGTTTTTGAGAGAGAGGAGAATATGAGTGAATGCGTGATTGAGATCAATGGTAAGAAAGTGGAACAAGTGAAAGTGTTCGTTTATCTGAGAAGTTTGTTTACTAGGCATGGAAAGTGTGATGAAGAGATTGAAAGAAGAGTAAAAAAGGGTAATGCGGTAAATGCAGCACTGGATAGTCTCATGTCTAGTCAATCGGTGTCCGAAAAGGCCCGAATGGCTGTGCATGATGCTGTCCTTTCAATTTGTTCATGGATGACTGTCTCATAGAGTTGCGTGAAAGTGATTATGGACTGAGAATGGGTGGATTCGTCATTTAATGCCTCTTATAGGCTGATAATCAAGTGTTACTTGCATCGTCGGTTGAAGAGTTGCAAGAGATGATGAATATTGCATGTGCGTCGTTTGAAAGAAAAGGAATGAGAGTGAATGTGGATAAAACCAAAACCATGGTTTTTGAGAGAGAGGAGAATATGAGTGAATGCGTGATTGAGATCAATGGTAAGAAAGTGGAACAAGTGAAAGTGTTCGTTTATCTGAGAAGTTTGTTTACTAGGCATGGAAAGTGTGATGAAGAGATTGAAAGAAGAGTAAAAAAGGGTAATGCGGTAAATGCAGCACTGGATAGTCTCATGTCTAGTCAATCGGTGTCCGAAAAGGCCCGAATGGCTGTGCATGATGCTGTCCTTTCAATTTGTTCATGGATGACTGTCTCATAGAGTTGCGTGAAAGTGATTATGGACTGAGAATGGGTGGATTCGTCATTTAATGCCTCTTATAGGCTGATAATCAAGTGTTACTTGCATCGTCGGTTGAAGAGTTGCAAGAGATGATGAATATTGCATGTGCGTCGTTTGAAAGAAAAGGAATGAGAGTGAATGTGGATAAAACCAAAACCATGGTTTTTGAGAGAGAGGAGAATATGAGTGAATGCGTGATTGAGATCAATGGTAAAAAGTGGAACAAGTGAAAGTGTTCGTTTATCTGGGAAGTTTGTTTACTAGGCATGGAAAGTGTGATGAAGAGATTGAAAGAAGAGTAAAAAAGGGTAATGCGGTAAATGCAGCACTGGATAGTCTCATGTCTAGTCAATCGGTGTCCGAAAAGGCCCGAATGGCTGTGCATGATGCTGTCCTCGTTCCTACGCTTATGATTGGCAGTGAATGTTGGGTGTGGCAGAAGAAGCATGAAAGCAGAGTGAATGCAGTAGAAATGAGATCCCTCAGAAAAGATAGTAATGTAAGGATATGTGATCGTGTGAGGAATGATGTGATTCGTGAAAGGTGTGGTGTAAAAGATGATATTATAAGAAAGATAGAAAAAGGAATGTTGAGATGGTTTGGGCAGATAGAGAGGATGGATGACAGTAAAGTGGTGAAAGAGATCTATAGAGCCAATGCGGAAGGTAATGTTATTAGAGGACGACCTCGGAGGACACATTTGGATCAAATAGAAAATGTGCTCAAAAAGGCAGGTGTCCGAAGTACGAAGAATAAAAGAGCATGTATGAAAAAATTGATGGATGTGAATGAAGCTAGAGAGGTTTGCCAGGATCGTACAAAGTGGCGATCGATAGTCTCTACCTACCCCAATGGGAACTAACGGCATGAGAATATGTATGTATGTATATATGTACACTATAACAAAGGAAAGAAAACTTCGACACTAGCGGGGATCGACCCCACGACCTCCGGGTATACGCCCCCGCCGCTCTGCCAATTGAGCTGCAGTGTCAATGTTCTGAAATTGTCGAAATTTTTCTTTCCTTTATATATCCTTTATTTATTGGTAATAATCCCCACATGAGGTTTTCATGAACAAACGTTCCAATTAATCAATGTTTTATTGCTTGAAAAATCCGTTAAAGCTTATGCCTACCTATAATGAAAATGAGTATCCAGAGTTTCAGAAACAGAAGTCAAATTCAATAACAATCCAAATCATACATAATATGTAAGATATTTGAAAAACGTTTCCAAAATAGAGTTAATTGTAAATGTGAGTTTTGAAACTGAATCAAAACTTTTCGTTTTTACATAAACGTTCATAACATAAACGTTCACGCCGTTTATCCCCGAAGGGGTTGGCAGAGGTACCAATACTCCTGAACTCACATGGCAAGCGCCATCTAGTTTCCAGAGAAGGTACCCACGTTTTGCTTAGACAGTGTACTCACGTGATAGGGGGCAGGCCTTTTTTGTACGAATACACTGTCACATGACTAAGTACAACTCAGCCATGTGGGTTTCCTCACGATGTTTTCCCTCACCGTTAGCAACCATGATAAATTCGTTTTTAATTTGGGAATATCAGTTTTACGACTGTCTGGAATACACCATAATATAATTTCACAAGATACGAAATTGAAAGTGATATATCGATTATATAATACAGTTATTAAAGGTCGGCATCCACAATAGAAAGAAAGAAATATTTAATTTACCTCATGTGGGGATTATTACTAATAAATAAAGAATAAATAAAGGAATAAATAAAAATTTCGAATATGTAAAAATTTCGGAGGTAGGAAACGCAAACACTACTAAAACGTGTAAAAGAAATAAAGAATAGAAGAATTTCGCGCTGGCAGCCATTGACACGTTAGCTCAATTGGCAAGAGCGACGGGGGCGTATACCCGAGGTCGCGGGTTCGAATTCCGCCTGTGTCGAAATTTTTCTTTCCTTTATTTATTCTTTATTTATTAAGAAATATTTACTTGGTACGAAGATAGAACTGTTTACAATAAAGACCATTAAAGTAAGTAAAGTACTACCAGTGCAAAGCCAATAAGAATTGCAACTATACTTCAAAATTTGTCAATTCGAGACCTATGTACGTATATGCAATTTCGGCATGTATTATTATCCATAATACTTGCCGACAACAAAGCTTATTTCCTCCAAAAAGGCTCTAATGGCAGATATTATGCAAATAACGAACATTTATTTCAACGTCAAAAAAGAGAAACAAATGGAAAGGAATGGCTTTCGTCTCGATGTTATTTACTATTATCACTTTCTGTCTGGACTTTTTGTTTTTATAATTTACAGAACAGCATATAACTTGTCTTGTGGGTGTAGTACGAAGTGATTAATTAAAGAGCATTTTAGGTGGCATATTTATATAATTGTTTATTCTGAAACTTTTAGTTTCAATTTTAGAAGTTATGCAAGTCAGTTATTTAAATATATATTTCTGAAACGTACGATTGCCATGACACTTGTTGTATTCCTGTATGTTATGTAATTTGTAGTTTATTCTGTTTGACTTGACATTCTGTATGGATGCTGCATGAACGGAATCGTCAAAGGTTCTTATGAGTGATGTGGACTACTGGTGGTTTTTGACTCGACCGCAGTAGCATTTTGTTAGACGTATAACCCTTTTTGATATGTGTGATTTGTTCGTACTTGTAGCCGATTGGTCATCTATTGATAAGACAATATCACGACAGTAATTTTGTGAAAAGTGCAAGCATTATTCAAAATCTCAAGTTCAGATTGTCTTGGACGGTTTCAATCTCAACACGCCAATGCACTAGATGGGTTCTTTAGTTTTCAAGACTTGAACACTTCACTTGAAGATGGATAGTCACTACTAATTCACATGATTAATCTATACTTGTTTTATTAACTACCAGTATAGCATCTAACTTCAGACAATAGAACTCTTCGTTTCTCTAACGTGCGTAAATTATTATTACCATTGCGGACAAACACTCAAGACACTGATATAAGTGTCGACTAAGAAACTTTATGTCTACTGTCTATATACCGCTCCATAAATGTAATAATACAAAATATCCTATTTTCCCCGTAGCCAACCCTATCGAGTACAAAGTTTCAGAAGAGCTCTTGACAATAAGCAATCCTTGAACTTACACATTCACATCGACGTTCGTTCTTACACCAGGTCACGACCAAACAGGTAACAATTCTGCATTTTTCGTCAGTTTTATATAATAAGAGTAACAATATCATATTGGTTAGTAATGAGTTGGGCACATTGTTCAAAATTTACTCCAAAACCTTTAGGTAAAATTGAGCTACAAGAAATAAATTCAATTCAAGATAACCTCAAGAAATAACTTGTCATACACATCATGCCAGCTGTAAAGATGTGTGCAATACATATTCAATATGAAAGTCACATCGAGAAGTTTCTACCTCGAAATCTGAATATTATTTTATGGAAGAGCAATTTAAGTTATAAAAGTAATCAAAACTTTACTTATTTGGTTAACCCTCGGCATGCCTGGTTGGGTCTGTGAGACCCACCGCAGCCGTTAAACCGTTATAATTCATTGTAATTTGAAATTCGCGCGCAACCGCTCTCAGTAGCTGACCGTAGTGAACTGATTGTCGCCCTCCGCCCGCTACCTCAGTCCGGGGCCTGCTCCAGTAGTGAAAGGTACATGTGATCATCAAAGTGATAGAACATGCAATTTTCCAGTGTGGAAATTGCTATGTTCCTAAAAATGATGTCGGAAATGAAGAAGACTAATTATTTTAGCTTAGAATATAAGATAACGTATGTGCATTATGATCCCCAAAGTCTGATTGTGATTTCTTTAGTTTAAGTTGATTTTGCATGTTTATGAACACAAGATGTTTAATTCTACGTTAAAAAACAAGGTAAAAGTTTAATTAAAAATCTTTTGAAAATATTATTAATTCGAACACATATTTTATTTAAAACCATAAAAAACATGTTTAATTTTATTATAAAATAAAAAAATATACTACATTGATATCAATTTGTAGGAGAAAAAAAAATTGAATTTAGGGTCTCACCGACCCACCAGGCACGCCATGTAACTTTTTTCTACCAGGCACGCCGAGGGTTAAGGCGCTATAGCTTCACGGCTGCTTGCAGCATTAATACGCAAGAATGCAATTAGGTACATTATGTGTGTTATTAAATTGGTTTTATTTTGAATATATTAAATTAATTCTTTACTATAAAACACTGTTCGTTAGGTTAGGAAAAAAACCATTATTATATAGATTCACAATTTTGGTTATGGTTGTCTCGTGTGTAGTCTCGGCTTAGAATCCTCCTTTCTACCCATACATACATACATACAAATAATCACGCCGTTAATTCACATTGGGGTAGGCAGAGACTATCGATCCCCACTTCTATACTCCTTTCTACCCACTGGTGTCGTAAAAGCCTACTAAGGGCTATTTCATGTGGTTTTTAGGCGATGCGGTTGGAGACCCATCAACAACTATACTTTATTTCTAGCATCTTGTCCCTTAACAACTTCCAAATGAGGCTGAGGAGTTTCTAGCTCTGAAGCTCAGGCTACCCCTTTTTGGGTGTTACGGCCTTGAGTATATACATATGTATGTATGTTCACAAATTTGGAAATGCAAATCAAGCAATATCAATATTGAGAAATTTTAATTAAAAAAAAGACAAAATATGCATAATACAAACATCGCGAGCCAAATTAAAGGCTCAGTTCAATAAACTCTTATTTTTTTATCTACAATATTTTTCAAGCCGAAAAGGTATAAAAGCAGAGCTAAGGAGTTAGAAACTCCTCAGCCACTTTTGGAAAGTTGAGTGTGGTAAAGATGGTAAAATAAAGGTTATTGGTGATGGGTCTCCAACCGCATCGCCCAAAAATCTCTTAAAAGCCCCAATACCGTTAGTCGCCTCTTACGTACACCCACCGGCAGAAATGGGGTAGTGCTAATATAAGCCGACACTACATAGCAGCTAGTTATTAATGAAATGAATATTATATAATTTGTTTTATTAAGACATTTCAATACTGCACTACATAAATTAGCCTGTATGATGTAAAATTATTTCCCTTATAATGGTTAATTTTTATTTACTGGCAATACTAATATCGTTGACAGCGACGCCCTTACCGACCAAGATAAGATTGTGGATCTGTAAATAATTGTATTCTGTATTCAAAAACCCTGAAGCGTCACAACCGTCATGAAGACATATGTTTATTGTCACATTGAGACTTAATATGTTTCCACATACGAGTTATCATGATAATCAACTTATCTGCTAGGTAAATTTTAATTTGATTTTGTGATGAAAACTAGCCAAATTAAATCAAAACTTTAATTTAACTTGTTATCTACTTTGTATTTCAGGATTATCTGCAGTGCTTGGCAACCATTCAGATATCAATCCTTTTGTCTGCGAAGTCTTTTAGTTAACATATTATAAATTTTTGTATTATATTTGCTTGGCTAACATTTTTTACATTTAAAATGTTTTTGGTGGGATATCATTACGTTTTGTTAGTATTTTTTTTTCTGCGTTTGATTTTATACCTACCTTACTATCTATCTACTATTTTAATCAAACAAGTCAATGAATTTGGCAAAAGAAACAAACCTACAAACAACCCAATCTAAAAACAATCAGCAAGAAAAAAAGCAGAATTTACAACACCGTTACCAGCTGTAACTCATACGACGACGAAGCATAAAACTCAACCTTATAGGCGGGATTTCGCTAGACAACCGAACAGCATGGGGTCGCTCGCGCGTATGAGCGCGGCTGGGGCTGGCCCGTCATACCCCGCCCCTGCCCCTCACTCCGCGCGTCTTGCCCTGTGATCTCCTGTGGCCCCACGCTTGTAGCGACGTGGTAGCGACTAAGTTTAAGTTAGTTTATGTTATTTCATGTATGTAATTATTATTATTACAATCATAAATAGTATTATGTTATTAAATATGATTATGAGCGCTGACATTACACAAAATCAAATCATTTTATTTAATTTCCGTAGGTTTAATGATTAGTAGGTATCTATGTATTATGAAAACGCTATCCGATGTTGTGTCATACTGTATGACTCATACAGTGGTCGCCGTTCTGCTGACATGAGATAGGTACTAGGTATTATGATACCTATTAATTAGTACGACAGGAATCGAATCTGAGTTTTTATATATTGAAGGAATGTATTGCTATTGTTCGCAACCAACCGGGCTGTGCTAGTACAGTTAGTACCTATACTCATAGTTTGAGTTTTGTAATTGCAAATAACTTTAGCGTCAAAGTTTAATGAATGATCAAGTAAGTATGCATAGCATACCTAAACCTATTCAGAACGGAGTTTTATATTAGCGTCAACAACATTTCATCATGGGATTTATTATGATTTCTATACAAAATGTTCTTGTGAGGGAAATATTGAAAAATCTTAAAAATTCTCCGTTTTCAGATTTTTCCTTTGTTAATATTTGATCACCGACCTGGATGCCGAATTTCAACTTCCTGGGATATCTGGAAGTGGGTTAGCTTTTTGATCTATATGTCAGTGAGTCACTAAAAAAATCGCGATTTTTGGACGTTTATATCTTAATAACCCTTTGTTATGTATTTATGGAAATTGGGCTACTAGTTTGTATCCTTGATATCAACAAATGAGCCAAATTTGGTTGGTTTATGTTGATTATATTTTGAGTTGTGATGGTGTAAAAAGTCGCTCCAAATGGTTCGTGTAATATACACATACGGTGCGCGCTAGCCGCCTTGGCTTGGCTTGACGCACTGCCGTGCGTCTTGATAAATTAAGGTTTCTTCTCCTTCGGATATATTAATATAAGATCAATCGCAAATGTTCATAAAAATCATTTGCACCCTTTGGGGAGCTCGATTTAATTATGCGATTTAAAGTCGTACTTTTAAGTAAGATTTAAAAAAAACTGAAAATAGGTTAAAAATTGTCATAGTCAGAAAATGATAGTTAAAAGTATTTTAATGTGAAACGATTCTCATTCAACAATAAATCAGTCAGCATTTGAATGAGTCAGTAATTCATCATCTTAAGCTAATAGACGTCCCCTGTTGCATAGTCCTTCCCCAAAGAACTCCTCAATGGCCGGTCCTGTGTTGCCTTCATCCATCGGCTACCCGCAACCTTGACCAAATCGTCGGTTCACTTTGTGGGAGGCCTACTCACACTTCGTCGTCCGTTAGGTGGCCATCACTCCACAACATACAGTCATGACTTATCCTTCTACAAAAAATATTTCTTAAGTCAGTACAAAGAATCAGTATTGAGCTTATACGGCTTCATATTTTATGACCCGAATCACGTGATTACACTTTTTAAGAATGATGTAGGTGCTCCGAACGCCATGCAACAAAATATTAGTACTTCTGCCACCCTTTCGGGAATATACGGCGACAATTTTCAGTTTGAATTTAGGATTTCTTATGTACCCTTTTCTTTTACCTTTATTTCCCAGCGGGACACTTTGACAATCAACCGAAATCAAGGCTCTCGAAATCATAAAAGTAAAAATATGTCTCAATAAAATATACGCCTGTAGCTTCAGGGAGTCCAAAATATAAGATTTATTCGCAGTCAGATTCACGCACAATTTACAACTTCTTAAAGGATCTGATTAATTCTGTTTTTTTCGTTTATTGTAGTTTAGTAGTGTAGTAAGCTGTATAGTCGTGGCTAAGAATAGCGCTGACCATTTCATTCCGCGGATGTCGTAACAGGCGACTTAGGATTGAAAGGCTATTTAACTTTAGACCCTTTAACTTTAGAACTTTGCTGTGTAGCGCCGGCTTAGAATAGCGCTACCCCGTTTCTACCGGTGGGTGTGCGTAAGAGGCGACTAACGGTATTGGGGCTTTTTAAGGGATTTTTGGGCGATGCGGTTGGAGACCCATTACCAACAACCTTTATTCTACCATCTTTCCCCCACTCAACTTCCAAAAGTGGCTGAGAAATTTCTAATTTCTCAGCTCTGGCTACCCCTTTTAGGGATTTATAGCCGTGAGTATATGTATGTATGTATGTTTCCAGTACTATCAATAATATCAAACAAATGATCATGCTTCGCTGAACCACAGCTTTGCTGTTAATTAACATATCGTTACTTATTATATTAAGATAACTATGTTTTTCATGGAGAGACATCAAAATATGATTTTATAATTACATTATTTTATAATTATACTATATACAACTTGCAAAGCGACGAAAATTATTTTAAATATAATTTTGGAAACGCTGGCTACCGCTTTTTGGGCAAAACCAATCGCAGGTAATTATGAGAATGATGCCTTAACTTTGAACGATGTTTTGTGACCTGATTTGTTGCTCTCACTGCACTTCACGCCCCGCAATGTTGCAAGCTTTAACCCATCGCCAGTCTGCAAATGTATATTTTCTACCAAACTCCTATTAATTTCTACCAAACTCCTAATAATTATTTAATATGTTCTTTTTCTATATTTGAGAAAAAACATGAAATATTTAATGCTTTTAAATGATAAGATAATAAAAAACATATATTAAAAATAAAACAACAGCTTTAATAGTTTTTTAACTTATTAGTAAAATTAAATTTTTTGAAATATCAAAATGTTCTTTTTCTATATTTGAACATAATCGTGAATTATTTAATGCTTCTAAATAATAAGATGGATAATAAAAAACACGGATGTTGTCAGGTTTATGGCATTCGTAGTTGAATTACAGCTAAGAACTCCAATATCTTCAAGAGCTATGCAATTGCCTTGATCCGAAGCTTTTATCTCTAAATTGCACAATACTTTGCGGTATATACCCTTAAATTGTTTTGCATTTGGTTTGTCGTTCAATCAAACATGCATAGCGTATATAAAAACAGTAATAACTTTTAGATACAAAATATTATAAAAATTATTAATATTTAGACACATACATAATATTTAAATACAATTAACTAGCTCTTCACCCGCGTCTTCTTTCACGTAGGTACACATATATCACTGCTTACCCTTTTTCGAATTTATCGTATTTCGATGTATAATTTATATACCTTCAAAGTTTCATCCAAATTCCTTTAGTAGATTTTGTCTGAAAGCGTAACAATCACATCCACACAAACTTTCACAATTATAATGTTATAGTAAGATATATATTTATATGACATATTTTTCAAATATAGTACAAATATACCTTCGTGGGTATGGCATCTTTTACAAGTATTCTGATTCCAGATTTAGTTAAATCAAAATATTTTTCTTCAAAATGCTCGGAGCAAATGCGTGAGCTTGAGGTGGGTTTCCAATACTCATCAATTTTAGCTTTTTGTATAATTCTTACCCACGGAGCTCGCCTGCTTTCGTCTGCAGGAAAGCTAAAATACCCAAAAGTACTTATTTTTCACCATTTAGATTTTCTACCTAAACATAATATTCTTATGTTGAAAATGGTAGAAAATACAAAGTTCGACGCTTGCAACACTGACATGGCGGCGTTAAAAATTCGTAATTTAAACAAAATTAAATTGCTTTCAATCATCGAAAGTAAGTGGAAAATAACAATAGTAACCGGTGAAATGTGATTCCCAGTCCTTTAGCTTTGATATTTACTCTATTTCGACAAGATGGAAGTACGTAAGTCGTCATTATGAATTTTTTTGTGGAGCTGTTTTGGCCGGCTATTCCCAGTAGTCTTACTCGATAGTCTTACCAGTAGGACTATTGGGATTTTTTGTCCCAATAGACTTACTAGTAAGACTATTGGGAAAATAATTCCCAGTAGTCTTACTAACCAATCAAAACTTTTTGGTACCTCTAAATGTTCCAACTTTTATGTAGACCAAATAAGATTAATAGACATACTTCCTTAGTGAAATTGAATGTATGATTTAAAGTAGAATAATTTTTAATGGCTGATTTCCTGTCACATTATATTTTATTGAGGTGTATTTGCCATGAACTAAAAAAATTGCAATATACATGGGAGTGGGTTTGTGGTTGTAATATATTTTCCGCCAAAATACAGTCCTCAAAAGGTAAAATAACTTTGTATTTATTGTATATTTTTGATTTTTTTGTATTTAAAGTACCAGGATAGCATAAACATAAAAGCAGCATAAATAAAAAAGCTTTTTGGTTTTATAAAAAAATATCAGTTGGAGTTTATCAGAATTATAGAATAATCAGACAGAAGAATCAACCAAAAGACGTCCATAGGTGGAGAAAGGCTCTTCCAAAAGATCTCCATAAAAACCGGTTCTGTGCTGCCCAAAATTTTTATCATGACGAAGTCGCCGTCCAACCTTATGGGAGACCTACGCAAACAAACAAATCGACCACAACAACCCTATAAATAACCTGATACATGTAAAATATCACGTCGACCTTTGGACATAGAGACTGCAGACACAAAAATAGGTAAGATAAATTAAGCATCGGAAAAATATTTGTACAGTTTTAATTAGTCATAAAAACTTGTAGTTTATGCGTTCCTGGTACTTCAATTGAGAGTTAAATTTATGTACATTTTTATAGCTGCTTAAGTTATATTTTCTAAAAAACTTTATAAACGTTATAACTTCTCATTTATCAAAATAATAGAAAACAATCATATCTGAAATGTACATTCCTTAGTGATAAATCAGTAAAACTGAAAATTACAAACAAGTGTTGTATGCGTTGTATTGTATGTATTAAATATATGAATAAGGTACTGTCTATGTCTAATAGTTACGAGGTCTAATTTTCTAAAAACAAATGTCAAGTAAGACTAATGGGAAAAATACGCCATAGACAATGTCCTACTTTCGGTAAGACTATTGGGAATAAAAATCCCATTAGTCCTACTGGTAGGACTATCCAGTAAGACTACTGGGAATAGCCGGTTTTGGCTTGTCACTTTCAAAGCTTCTAACCGACTGAGTGCGGGTGCGTTGCGTTGGTATGCAAGAGAGACCAATGAAATAGGACTATCGATGCGGCCGTGAGCGGATTCTGGGTACTCTTTATTCTATGGTTAGAACCTATACATGTGAAACCTGTCTGCTTTGAAATATTGGGTGTGATCCGACTTCGCTGCGATATATGATGTCATATATCAATTACAATACACCGATCCCGACCGAGATCTATTGAGAGGTCGCTCGCTCGTGTGCTCTCATGTGACTGACATAGTCAATGCATACATACATACATGTACTCCCGCCTATAAATCCCTAGAAGGGGAAGCCAGAGCTAAGGAATCAGAAATTCCTCAGCCACTTTTTAAAGGTGGGGAAAAGATGGTAAAATAAATAAAAGGCATTAATTTAAAAAAAAATCTCTTTTGTACTCTGAACATCAGGTGTTATGTCCAGAAGTATTAGTACCTCTGCCAATCCCTTCGAGGATATTCGGCGTGAACGTTTGAGTTTGACATACATTTACTCTTATTCATCTTTACGGAACGTGATTTAATTCGATAGCCAATCTCTGAGTGAGATGAACGTTTGAGTCTTTAACGCCCGATTTCTGAATTAAGTATTCAAGCTGAGAACGTAACTTAAGTATCGTTTTGTCTCATTCAGTTGATAAGATTTCAATGCGACAGAACGATACTTAAGTTGTTTTCAGCTGGAATACTCAATTCAGAAATCGGGCGTTAGTCGAGGTATATGTCTGGAAATATCCTGAATGGAGCCCTGTTGATGCCAAGCAGTTTAATCTATCTTAATAGAACTTCAATGCAAATTGAAATGAATTGAGCTGAGCAAGATAGGTAAACCTCAGTGTTCTTACTATCTGTGCAGTCGGTCTAAAGCTTTAAGCCGCGCTCTATATAAGGAACCAACCACTTTTTTCTATTGACTTCAATGGGCAAATAGATTATCGGTGATTATTCCTCAATGGTAGGTTCGGTCATGACATGCGACTCTAAGCAAAAGCCGTTCACAAGGAGTTCGATAAATAAAATTTTACACATAACGCATACATATAAAGAGCATAAGCCTCATATATATACAAACAAATACTCACGGCTATAATTCACTAGAACGGGTAGCCAGAGCCAAGGAATTATAAATTCCTCGGCCACTTTTGGAAGTTCAGTGGGGAAAAGGCGGTAAAATAAAGGTTTTTGGTGATGGGTCTCCAACCGCATCGCCCATAAATTCAATAAAAAGTCCCAATACCCTTAGTCGCCTCTTACGACACCCGTGAGTAGAAAGGGGTAGCGATATTCTAAGCCGGCACTACACGGCAATCATAACTCATATAATTACAGCAAATTAGCATTGCTTCGGTGGTTCAGTTGAAATAAAGGATGGAATCATGATATTAAATTGTAATTTCGTGAAATAAGTTACTTATTGTTTGTTCTTATGAATAATTTTGCGATTCAACCGACGTTGGGTCTCTTTAAATTTAATTTGTTGTACGGAAACGAAAATACAGTGTTGGTTGTAATTTGAATAACAAAAACAAATTTATATTTGAGTTTATCTCGTATCGCACGATTTGCAAAGTACTTTAGCAATCTATCATCTTTGATATCACCCTATTGGTAGAAAACAAGACTATAAATAAATAATCATGGTGCAATGCCGTGTTAACTAAACTAAAATTACTGAAAATGTTATGTATTTTAAACGTACGGCACCTTTATAGCTTAGTAAATAGAGCCAGCCAGATAGATCCTCTCTCAAGTTGAGAGGCATACGTTTTTATCATGAGTCGGACCTACATCAGCTGGTCAATTCTTTATGTGTTTGGTTCATTTATCATGATTTTTAAAATTGAAAGAAAATTCACGTAATAAAAGTTAGGTTTGGGTAGTTTAGGACTAATAGACGTGAAATCTACAAAAAACATAATAAAGTAGTGGCTCAGTACCAATCAGACCCGTTTATTAAGGGCTCCGCACCCTTGATTATATCATCTTTGTGTTCCCTATGCTGGTGGAAAAATATCTTCAACCACGGTGTCTATAAGACGTACCAAGTATCGCCATTAAGCGCCACAATAAGGTACTGGAATACAAATATATTTTTTTGTATCGTACCCTTTTCGAATTAAAATTATTTACTTTATTCCGATTTTAGTATTACAAACATAATATGTAAAAATTCAGTTTCTAGCTATCACGGATTATAAGATAAAGTTTTGTGACAGACAGACATTCAACGAAGTCTAAGTAATACCACAGATAATGTATATATAATACTATACTAGGTTAAGAATAAAAGAGCATGTATGAAAAGATTGATGGATGTAAACGAAAGCTAGAAAGGTTTGCCTGGATCCTACAAAGTGGCGATCGATAGTCTCTGCCTACCCTAATGGGAACTAATAGCGTGAGTATGTGTGTGTATGTAATACGGTTCTGTTTTTAACTTTAGGTACAGAACCCTAAAACGTTATCGAGTTTTTGTTATGTGAAAAAGTTAGCTCGAAGAAAATATATAAATGAATTTAACTCGCAGATTAAGAAATCCACATTGCTCAAACAAGAACAAATATGTAAAAACTCAGGAAGAATAAATTGTTTTGTACGACAGTCATCCAAGTTCGAAACTGAAATAAAACTTTTGCTTATTTAATTTGGGTATGACAGCGTTCGCGGCTGGCTGAAAACATACCGAAAAGCTAAGATATGATATTTGGCTTTGAGACAATTGGCATGTAGCTTTAATAGAACTACCCGAATTTGTCAAACGCGCAAACTTCTAATCACATAACATAACATAACATAAACGTTCACGCCGAATATCTCCGAAGGGGTTGGCAGAGGTACTAATACTTCTGAACATCACGTGACTTTGTCACCTGGTGTTCAGAGTACCCACGTTTTGCATGGACAGTGTACTCACGTGGGGGCAGGCCTATCGCCGCTTTGTACGAATACACTGTCACATGACTGAGTACAGCTCAGCCATGTGGGTTTCCTCAAGATGTTTTCCCTCACCGTTAACAACCATGATAAATTAACCACACATATGTCTTTAGAAAAGACAAATTGGTGTAGGCCCGACCCAGGATTTGAACACTAGTCGTTTGCACGATAACCGAGTGTTCTACCCACTGGGCTATCACGGTTGCTTGCACTTCTAATCATTCTCATAATTTATTTTATTTTCGAATTATTTCATCAATACTTTCCCACAACTTTCATAAGGGGTACAAAAAAGCAGGTAAGATCACGTTTAAAGTCATAAGGAGTTAGCAGAGATAAAAGAAACCTAAGATTTAGAAAATTAATACTGTTTGAGCAGTGCTGTGCGGTCCGGTATATAATTGAAAAATCGAAACAGTTATTACCATCTCGAATTTGATACATTCTCCACTACAGTGAATATTGAGTTGAGTTCAAACACAAGGTCAAGAGAAATGCCACAGTAATATCGGCACATTAAAGCCAAATAAAATATCCAAAATTTCTTGAGAAATTTTCTGTATAACAACGTTACAATATTCCGAGGGATGTGGAAAGTTGGAAACTATTTAATTTGTTGTGTCACACCAACCTCATAAATAACAAACTGTCTCTCTCAGTCTTTCATAGAAGCTCCAGTGAAAGTTTAATGAACCTCAAAGGCCTGTTAACTTTAAAATACGACTCTAAATACACGAGTAATTAGGGTGCTTTTATCTTGTTAATTTATGTAATGAGGTAGTATCACAGTGAAAATACATGATGATATGAATTTCAAAACAGTTCTGTAGTTTTTACATGAAAATAATTTCATCTTTCATTTATGTTTGGGCTGTTAGTTTCCATTGGGGTTAGCAGAGACTCGATTGCCTCTATTTACGTTTTTCGAGCTTGATATCAATATCAATCTTTTAATACATGCTATTTTATTTTTCCTGTTTCGGACGCCTGCCCTTTTAAGCGAATTCTAGTAATTGTTGAATTTTTTTGATCT
This sequence comes from Bedellia somnulentella, assembly GCA_963576735.1. Lineage (NCBI taxonomy): Eukaryota > Metazoa > Arthropoda > Insecta > Lepidoptera > Bedelliidae > Bedellia > Bedellia somnulentella. The sequence continues at coordinate 13,413,455 of OY755191.1, read as the reverse complement.
ATATTTTTTTAAAAGAGTAAAAAAATATAGATCTAAAAAAGGATGTAAATTAAAAGATACATGAGTCTCCAGCCATATAGTCCAAAAAAAACTAATAACGCCCCAAAACCCTAATACACTTCGTAAACCACCCACACAGAGAAATGGGTTAGTAATAATCTTAGCCAACACTATACTACATTGCTAAATACAACACGATGGGTATAAGTACTCGCAATCCCTTATTAAATTTAGATCTTGTCATATTGGTTCACGTTGTCAAAATTCCCAAGGCACTGTCGTTTAGTTATATAGTATAAAGTTTATTTTTAAGCTTTGATCCGTTCGTGATTGAATCCTAAGTACTTTGGGCCAAAAAGTCAACAATAACTTTTGTACTTGAAAATATTTTCTAATCAGATTTTGAACATTCAATCGACCAGTGGTTTGGGCACACAATTCAATCAGATTATTTTAATAATAATAAAAGGAAAGTCAGAAGCTTTAATTATAAATGCTAATTGAGTATGATAATTTATTTTATATATTATATAATTTGTCTGAATACAATTTTTATTGTGTAGTTAAAGCAAAATGGTGGAACCACGGTGATGTAAATGGCATTAAAATTCAGCAATATTTTAAACACGTAAGAAGTATCCGAGAGTTAATCTTTTCATTTTATTCAGAGCATGAAGTAGTTAGGATTGTAAAGAATTCGCTGGAACATCCCAAGCTGTTTGTTAATATAACTTGGCTGCAAACTGTCGCTGCTCGCTGCGCAATTATTTGCTCTTTTACAATTGTCAGGTCGTGGTCTTTATATTGGAATAGCGTTCGAGACAGGATCACGCTCACGTAGCTTATTTTTGAAAATATTACAAGCATGACTATTTTACTAAATATTTTGAACATTAAAGAAAGTTTCCGTTTCGGTAGGCAGAGACTATCGATTGTCACATTTTACGCTCCAGTCGAACCTCTCGAGCAAATTGAAATCATACATACATACATACATATACTCACGGCTATAAATCCCTAGAAGGGGTAGCCAGAGCTAAGGAATTCGAAATTCCTCAGCCACGTTTGGAAAGTTGAGTGGGGAAAAGATGGTAAAATAAATTGAAAAACTGAAACAAATTGAAATCAACAAATGGTTTTAAGTCTTATAAATAAATATTATATAGCTCTAGATTACGAAGGTAATATAAAATCTGAATATCACGTGAAATTTATGTGATCTGATGTTTAAAGGAACAACGTTTTTCTTGAACAATGTATTGACGTGAGAAAGGGTGGGTCAATATTTACTAGAATAAAATAATCGTCATAGGTTTGTTAAAAATAATGTTTTAAGGTGCATCGTATTGAACCAACAAATGAACACGCATTGTTTGTAGTGTTTTTTATTATTATTACTTATTTCAGTTTCTACGTGAGGTGAACTGTAACATCTAGCAGATATTTGAAATATAATCTGATTCTATTTCTTCGATAACAAATAATTAGATATCCAGGCGTACACATCAAAAGCAATTGGCGAACGAGGATAAAAGTAATTAAACGAAGAGAGCCATTTCTACGATTAGGCAAAAAAACAGTTTTTAAGATTTAGTCTAGTATTTTATATTGATGATTAAAAGAACATAAGGCCTTTTCTGTCTTGAGTGGTCGAATAGAACAACCGAGTTCTTGAGAAAATATGGTTCATTTACATAAAAATGTAATTTACAAATACGTATTGTTCTACCGAGCAAAATGATCCCTAGTCTTTTTCTTCTGGGAATAGAAACAGAGGAATTTCTCTGAATATATTTTTATCAAATAAAACCAAACGCTACGTAAAGTCTTTCATTTCTCGTAGCTCTATTTTCTACAACTTTTCAACACCGTAACACAATTTTCCACTTTATTTTCTATTCAATTAATAACCCACTTTCGTGATTCTATTATGATATGGCTTCATGAAATTATATTTTCTATTAAATGCTACATTTACTGGGAATGGGTTCTTTGATCTTTGGTCAAACCAACAGGCACTATTTGTTACTTATAAGGTTACTTTACAGTAAGGAAAATGAATTGATATAAAAAGTATAGGTTTTGCAAAAGCTTTATTAAATATGCTGTGTAGTGACGGCTTAGAATAGCACCCCATTTCTTCCGTTAGGTGTTCGTAAGAGGCGACTAACGGGGCTTTTAAGGGATTTTTGGGCGATGCGGTTGGAGACCCATCACCAACAACCTTTACTTTACCATCTTTTCCCCACTCAACTTTCCAAAAGTGGCTGTGGAATTTCTAATTCCTTAGCTCTGGCTACCCTTTCTCTATGTATGTATGTATGCTATTAAAGATCTAATCACCAAGCCTAATTATATTATTCTGAATAACGTTATTGGGTCCTACTGGGTAATGCTGGCATAGTGCGGCTTGGAGGGCATGCTACTTCTCGTAATACCTTATTGCGATGAAATGTTTTTCATTCTATCCAATTTGTCACTGCTTCATGTTATATAATAAACTTCATCGTTTTCCAATTTACAACAAAATTATTGATATCGCAAAAGACAATAAAGCATCGACAATATTGCATTCATCTTGTTCGGGTCGATAAGGTGTGGCAAATTGCAAGTATTGAAACGCAATTGATAAAATGGGTTCTTTTCTATAAATGTATTTGCTGATCATTGACACTTAAATTAAAATTTATTATACTTATCGAATCCTGAAATTTTAATAAACAAAAAGAAAAATATGTCTTATTTAGAATAGAATAGAAAACTCTTTATTGTACATCAAATATGGAAAAAAAATTACAAATACAAAAAATGAATTAACAAAAGTACAATTGGCGGTCTTATCACTAAAAGCGATCTCTTCCAGACAACCTTTGAATGGAGAGGTCAATAAATTAGAGTCATGTGAGATAGATGTACAACAACATGGTGAAACTGATGACTATGCGTTAATCTGCATAAACAATACAACAATCCAGTCATTTAAATCTAGTTATAAAATAATAAACTATTAACAAACATATAAATACTATGATACAATAAATTAAAACTACATACAAATATTATGATACATATTTTTATTTATATACTTAATATATATAATTTAATTTTCAACAGTATTATAGCGTTTCAGTGAGGTAGTGCTTTTTTACCATATCCTTGAAAATAGATCAGGCATCTATCATTATGATTACCCATGACAAGGTTTAGAAAAATAACGTTTTATTGATATTAAATCTTATATTAGCCGTGTAGTGTCGGCTTAGAATAGCACTACCCCTTTTCTTCCTGTGGGTGTACGTAAGAGGCGACTAAGGGTATTGGGGCTTTTTATTGGATTTTTGGGCGATGCGGTTGAAGACCCACCATCAAAAACCTTTATTTTTACCATCTTTTCCTCACTCAACTTCCAATAGTGGCTGAGGAATTTATAATTCCTTAGCTCTGGCTACCCCTTCTAGGGAAATATAGCCGTGAGTATATATAAAGAATGTTTGCATAATTTAAGCAAATTTCATAGCAAAACGAAAGCGATATTTCACGCAAATGGCACTCCAGACACAGAAATAATAACAATAGATGATTTAAGTCTTTTCTAATAGAAGAATTCAAAAAAATTGGTCTAGATTTGAATTATGAAAAGTGTGAACTGTATTTTGGCCCCGATTTAAACAAAGAAACTGTTACAGAAATGCAATCAAAATTCAATTCATTAGCCCCAGGTATCAAAATTTTAAATTCGGCTTCGCTTCGCCTCCTAGGTGCCCCAGTTCTGGATGATTCTATTCCAAAATTAATAGCAGAAAAAAATTCTAAATTTCAGGAATCATCTTCTTTATTGGCACAACTTAACCCTCATGTAGCATATACAATAATAAAGTATTGTTTGTTTGTTCCAAAATTTACTTATGTACTGAGATGTTCTGGTTTATGGAAAATGCAAATCTCAGTCCTTTCGGACATAGACAACGTGATTAAAAACACTTTGATCAAAATTCTCAACATTTCCTTAAATGAACGCTGCTGGACACAAGCCACGCTCCCAATACGGTACGGTGGTATTGGCATCCGCAGCGTTTCAAGTATAGCCTTACCAGCTTTCTTGTCATCTGGTTTTGCCAATTACAATCTTTTCTTAAGCATCATTAGTAAAGCTTTAAGTTCGGCAGAGATCATCGATCTCACAGATGCTAAGAAAGTTTGGATGGATATAGTTGGTCCTACTGTCAATGTTCCCATCAGTCTGGCATCTCAGAGGCAATGGGACGAGCCCCTCTGCTGTCAAGTTCAAGCAAATCTTCTTAGTTCAGCTCTTGACTTGGCGGAGCGGGCGCGTCTCTTGGCTTGCTGTGAGCCAGATTCTGGGCATTGGTTGAGAGCATTACCATCGAGCAACCTCGGCACATTGCTAGACAGAGGCTCCTTTTCTTTAGCTATGGGTCTGCGATTGGGCACCAAAATAAATGAGAGACATCGCTGCCGCTGTGGAGTATTTGTCGATCAGTTGGGGCACCATGGATTATCATGTCGTCGTAGTGCTGGTCGCATACCTCGCCATGCTGCAATCAATGATATTATCAGACGGGCCCTTACCACTGTCAACATACCAGCAATCCTGGAGCCATCAGGTTTGCTGCGGGACGATGGTAAGAGACCAGACGGAATGTCATTGATTCCATGGAAGAATGGGAGGACGCTGGTGTGGGACGCTACCTGCGTCGACACGCTAGCGCCGTCTCATTTGTCGGGGTCTGCATCTAAAGCTGGCACTGCGGCAGCTGAAGCTGAGGGTCTGAAGAGGCGCAAATATAGCAATTTAGCTGAGGAGCATTACTTCTCAGCTTTTGCTGTAGAGACTCTCGGTCCGTGGGGCCCAGATGCGCGTCGTTTTTTCAAAGAAATTTCGACGCGCCTGATCGAGAAATGCGGAAATCCGAGGGCTGGCGCATTCTTCGCTCAAAGAATCAGCTTAGCGATTCAAAGGGGTAATGCAGCCAGCCTTCTCGGAACCCTGCCACCAGGCGGCAGCGATTTCGAGAGTATTTTTTATATAATTTAATGTAGGTTAGGTTTTTCATATATTATATTTTTTTTTATTTTTTACCTGTATATATAGTTAAATGTGTAAATATATGTTAAGTCTTTTTGTTCATGAAAACCTCATGTGGGGATTATTACTACTAAATAAAGAATAAAGAATCGAACCCGCGACCTTCGGGTATACGCCCCCGTCGCTCTGCCAATTGAGCTACCGATAGTTAGGCGTTTTCAACATTTGCATTCTATCTGAAAAGGGAGACAAGTGGCCTTCCGAATTAGTAAAAATTCGGAGGTAGGAAACGCAAACACTACTTAAACGTGTAAAAAAAAATAAAGGATAGAAGAATTTCGCGCTGGCAGCCATTGACACGGTAGCTCAATTGGCAGAGCGACGGGGGCGTATACCCGAAGGTCGCGGGTTCGATTCGCGCCTGTGTCGAAATTTTTCTCTGCTTTATTTATTCTTTATTTAATAGTAATAATCCCCAAATGAGGTTTTCATGAACAAAAAGATTTAAATTATGCGATAGTTAGGCGTTTTCAACATTTGCATTCTATCTGAAAAGGTAGACAAGTGGCCTTCCGAATTAGTAAAAATTTGGAGTTAGGAAACGCAAACACTACTTAAACGTAAAAAAAAAATAAAGGATAGAAGAATTTCGCGGTGGCAGCCATTGACGCGGTAGCTCAATTGGCAGAGCGACGGGGGCATATACCCGAAGGTCGCGGGTTTGATTCCCGCCTGTGCCGAAATTTTTCTTTCCTTTATTTATTCTTTATTTAATAATAATAGATGAATTGCTAAAATTGTGTTTCTCCGGACAGGTCCCTGCGTGGCGGGCGTCGTGGGCCTCAAGATGCCGCGGTATTGTTTGTTCGGCGACACCGTCAACACAGCTTCGAGGATGGAGTCCAATGGAGAAGCTTTGAAAATCCACGTGTCGCCAACCACTAAAGCCTTGTTGGACTCTTTTGGAACTTTCCAGCTTGAGTGTCGCGGGGAAGTCGCCATGAAGGTAAGCTTTTTTATACGAGCATAAACTAATCGAATCGAATTTGATTTCAGATTTTCTTATGTCTAAATTATGTGCAATAGTTTTTAAATCAATATTTTATGAACAGAAATCCAATTGTGTAGGTATTCAAACTTGTCGTGTGTAAATAATCCTCATTTAAATAGCGGTTTTATTTGCAGGGTAAAGGAACTCTAGTCACATACTGGTTATTAGGCGAAATATATAACCCAAATGCACCAAAAGAGAAACCGCACATCAAATCATCATTATCTACAGAAGAGTCGCTATCCCATTTAACTCCGTTTAGACAAAGAATGGATGGGAGACCTTCTAGCAGAAGAGGTTCCGGTGTTTTCACACAAAGATTTAGTGATGCGAGTAAACTAGAAAAAGAAGCGAGACCGATGCTACAAAGTCTTAAAATACAAAGGCAACATTCCGATCCTACAGAACCAGTATCTAATGGAACAGATTTAAATGAAGATTATGATAAACTTAGTATGACAAACTCAATATTAAACGTAAATGCATTAAATAGTAATCTCGTTAATCAAACGGGACAGCCCAAAGTAAAACTGAAGGAAATTCAGTTGTCGATAAATAATAAACCAAAGGTAGGTAACAATAATTGGATACCGAAATTAACGGCAGCTGGGTCGTTTGATAACGGTACGAAAAGAATAAATGAGTCATTAAAAGATTATAGTAGTGTTCCTTTGTTATCTAATTCAGATAAACATGATTCCAACGTGTAAAGTTATTAATTATTACTAAGTCAATGTTTTTAGTTATTATTAATTGTTTTTCAGTTAAAATTTCTCTTTTTTAAGTTCTACAAAATAAGAAGTTATTTTTTTTAGAGAAGACCTATTAGTATCGATTCTTTTTCTATTATATATTATAGGAAATGACAGATTTAACATTGGTATATTTTGCAAGCTTGATAGTTTAGATTTTCAGCATTTATTTCTTTTTAAAGTTTAAATTGTAAGACATTGTTAAGTAAAATTAAATGAGAAACAGTATTTTAAAAATAGATGAAATATTCTGTGGCATAGACGCTTTTAATTTGATATCGTTGTTCAAATATAGCTGTGAGCACGATCCATTGTTTCGTAGAATTTATTTTTAACAACTAACCCGAAATGAACAGTCTTTGTAAAAGCGGCGCAACGAATGCAGAATTTAGTAAATGAAATAAATATGAAATCCTCCTTTTTAGAACCAAAATCACAATTCTGTTTTTTTCGTCATGAAGATCCCATTACAAATTATATAATATTCTTGTTAGTCAAACATATTGCCCAATTATATTTGCTATTTAAATTGACGAAATAATAGAATCACAGCCTGATTATTCTTATATTTAAATGCTGTTATATAGTAAATTACATTCCGAAGTGATGAATAATTATATTATATTAATTTACGGTTAGACCGTAATAAATGATAAGACCATAAAGACTAAACTGTGTTTATTAATATATTCTTGAGTGTTATTTAAAGTACTAATGGTTTAAGTAGCAATTCATTAGTTTAATATCTATAAACTTTGGTAGAAGAACGTTAAATAACATTTATTTACCGTAGTGATACAATACGAACTATATCCGATTATTGTCATCGCTATATTGGTGAAAATTATAATGTACATGAGTTATGAATTGTATTACTATGTTAAGGATTATGTTACGTTTGTTAGTCGATCAGATTCAGTTTTATACATACATACATACATACATATACTCACGCCATTAATTCCCATTGGGGTAGGCAGAGACTATCAGTTTTATAAAAGGTTATTTTTATTAGTTGTTTGGCTAAGTGCAATAAATAGTGGGGTTTAAATTCCTTTTTGTAACTCATGAATTTTATGAGATGTCAGAACATTGTAATTTGTAAATATTATTTTAACTACAAAGTTTAACTTGAAATAATCCAACTCTGATTTAAAAGAAAATTTAACAGATTTTTATTAATTAATTTATGTTCGAAAATGTAAACGTTGTTTTCTAGTATTAGCTTTATTGATTTTACCAACACCTTTTCAGGTTTACTTATCCACAAGCATTCTTTAAACTGATTTAAACTGATCAACAATAAAATAGCAAGATTTGTGATCTCAATATTATATACACCATCGTGAGATAAAACATATAAATATGTGAAAATGCATTGGATAATATAGTTTATCCGAAATCAATGAGATGGCGCTCAACTGTCAATGTCAATGTATTTTATAAAACTACACCCGAGTGACGCGTGACTAGTGTTCCTGAGTATTACCAGTATTACTAACACAAACTTGTCATTTTTGAAACTACAACAACCTTATTACTCTTTTGGAAAACCTTTATCAACGGTTTTATTTGCTATTTTACTAAGCTGATATCATTTGCAATAAAAACAAACAACCACCATGTCTACTTAATGTATAAAAACGGTTTAAAATGACCGCCCAGCGTCACCCTCATTGTGACTGTCAACTTTTAATTTAAAATTATAACGAATGTCAAGATATTTGAATATTCACACAGTTCATTTCTATAACATAACAAAACATGTTCAGTCATTAAGTCATTATCGTATCAGAAAATTATGTGAATAATAATTTTATCAACATTAAAAAACAGGAGAAATCAAATAGAATAGTTATGATAATAATTGTATATCATGTTAGTCAGCTCTGAGGTTCTGGCGTAGTCTTAACGATGAGCAAATACCATTCTTCTTTCGTAACATGAAGCTAGTTATTTTATCAGCATTTTTTTAATTAAGTGTACATTGTTTCGTGGTATGTCTAATCCCATAAATTGTGTAAAGGTCTTGCTAGTTTCAGATTTTATATCAGCTTAAATTATTGAGACGGAATTAAGTCTCTAGAACTTGCATCACCTACAACAAATAACGTTTACCGTGAACATGAGAGTCGCTCAGTGATCTCTAAAATCACCGGACGCGCACTGTTCGGTGGACTAAAACAAATATTTTTTATCAGATAGGTACCATGAAAATATCTTTGGAAGTGATGAAAAAATTCTGCAAATGTTCGTGCTCTTAATATTAATATTAACTTATTTCAAGCTACAGACTTAGTTTTATAATTTTAGAATGTTGTGATAAAATTCATATAGGTCACTATATTGTTCAATGTGCGCGGTGCGCAACTTTCTCTGTCAATAACACTAGTTGATTGAAAATCTGTATCTGCAAGACCACTCCTTGTAAATACGTCCATGTACTTATGTGTAATATTGTTGTGATTATAGATGAGTGTTCTAAGTAGGAAATTAAGCAATTTTAATGATAAGGAATAAATTCTGATGTCCATAAATACAGGTTGGTTTGGTTATTGCAAAATATTCCATACCTTTATCCCGTTCCTTTTTGTCTTTATTTTAAATACTACGTTTAGCTATTGTAAGGATCAAAAATTTATATGTTTTCCTTATATGATACAAATGAGCATTAAAACGGAATTTTAGCACTTCATGTCCTAAAATTAGAATGAGAGTGAATGTGGATAAATAAAACCAAAACCATGGTTTTCGAGAGAGAGGAGAATATGACTGAATGCGTGATTGAGATCAATGGTAAGAAAGTGACCAAGTGAAAGAGTTCGTATATCTGGGAAGTTTGTTTACTAGGGATGGAAAGTGTAATGAAGACATTGAAAGAAGAGTAAAAAAGGGTAATGCGGTCAATGGAGCACTGGATAGTCTCATGTCTAGTCAATCGGTGTCCGAAAAGGCCCGAATGGCTGTGCATGATGTTGTCCTCATTCCTACGCTTATGTATGGCAGTGAATGTTGGGTGTGGCAGAAGAAGCATGAAAGCAGAGTGAATGCAGTAGAAATGAGATCCCTCAGAAAAGTTTGTAATGTAAGGTTATGTGATCGAGTGAGGAATGATGTGATTCGTGAAAGGTGTGGTGTAAAAGATGATATTGTAAGAAAGATAGAAAAAGGAATGTTGCGATGGTTTGGGCACATAGAGAGGATGGATGACAGTAAAGTGGTGAAAGAGATCTATAGAGCCAATGTGGAAGGTAATGTTAGTAGAGGACGTCCTCGGAGGAAACATTTAGATCAAATAGAAAATGTGCTCAAAAAGGCAGGTGTCCAAAGTACGAAGAATAAAAGAGTTTGCCAGGATCGTACAAAGTGGCGATCGATAGTCTCTGCCTGCCCAAATGGGAACTAACGGCGTGAGAATGTGTATGTATGTATGTATGTATCTCCTAAAAGTTTAAAATTGGTGTTGGATATTTATAATTTTTTTAAAAGATCTATCGGGCCTCTCTTGTTAAAATCATCCGATACAATTGGACGAACTACTAAGCCGGTTTTAGGGAAGTTTTTTTTTAAACATGTTTCGTAGTTACAAGAAAATCGTAGTTTCTTTAAACATCAGATCACATCAATTACACATGATATTCAGAGGGTAAAAGTACCCCCTTCATCTCTTTGGGTATATACAGCGTGCACGTTAAGATTAAGAGCTATTTATTGATTGAAATTTGCTCGAGAGGTTTACCAGGAGAGTAAAAAGTGACAATCGATAGTCACAGGAACAAATGGCATGATTGTATGTAATTTATTCTTTCATGTACAAAATATTTGAAAAAAAGTCATGCTAGCAATCATTTCAAATATAAACTACGTGAGCGTGATCCAATATTTTTGCTATCAAAGTAAAATCTATTTCCTATCTCGAATGCTATTCCAATACAAAGACCACGTGCGGATATTTGTGAAAGAGCAAATAAATTTTCCAGCGAGCAGCAGCAGGCGGTCTTATATTAACAAAAAGTTTTGGATGTTCCAGCGAATTCTTCACAATCCTAACTGCTTCATGCTCTGAATAAAATGAAAGATTAAGTCTCGGATACTTTTTACGTGTCTTAAATACTGCTGAATTTTAATGCCATCCACATCACCGTAGTTTCGTGGTTCCACTTTTTTATTTTAACTACACAATAAAATTTGTACTTAGACAAACGTACACTCAAACAAATCTTCTCTCTTTATGATAAGTAAAGAACATATAAATTATCAAGCACAAAAGATATTGTTGACTTTGGTCCAAAATACTTAGGATTCAATCACGAACGGATCAAAGCTTATAAAGAAACTTCATAAAACGACAGTGCCTTGGGAATTTTAACAACGTGAACCAATATGACTAGATCTAAATTTGATAAGGGATTACGGGTTCTTATACTCATCGTAATCGTAATGTGTACTCGTATAGCAGTGTAGTGTAGTGTTGGCTAAGATTATTACTAACCCATTTCTCTGTGTGGGTGGTTTACGTAGCAAATTAGGGTTGCGGGGCGTTATTAGTAATTTATGGGCGATATGGCTGGAGACCCATGCATCTTTTATTTTACAATTTTTTTTAAAAAAAATTCAACAATTACGAGAATTTGCTCAAAAGGGCAAGCGTCCGAAGCAGGAAAAATAAGTAGCATGTATTTAAAGATTGATATTGATATCAAGCTCGAAAAACGTACATAGAGGCGATCGAGTCTCTGCTAACCCCAATGGAAACTAACAGCCCGAACATAAAATATTTCATTTAAAAACTACAACTGTTTTGAAGTTCATATCATCATGTATTTTCACTGTTATGCTACTTCATTACATGAACATATGACATAGTGATAGTCTCTGCCTACCCTAATTGGAAAAATGGGCGTGAGAATAATCAAGGAAATAAGAATTTACATTGACTGTTGCAACAAAAGGTATAATAAATCTTTACCAGACATTCTCCATGTGTAAAATTTCAGTTGTCGGGCAGGTCAAGCCCAGTTTTAATGTATATGTCGCAGGAAAATCGTCAAACTCGTTAACTGATAAGTTTCCTAGGAAACTTGTAAGTTGACGGAAATCCGTCAAACAGCATGCGAATTGACATCTTACCTGACAGTTTTTAGAAACTTGTAAAATAACAGACTCACCTCAGGAAACATGTAATTGGGGATAATTTTTGACAAGTTTCCGAGTTTTGAATTTATAATTTAGGAAACTTATAAGTTTCCTAATGCCTTCCAGTGAAATTGTAAATAGAACTAGTTATTTAAGTTTAGTCTAATTGGTTAGGACTAAAATTGGTTACGCTGTGAAGTGTAGTCACCTACAATGTCATCTTTTCCCCACTCAACTTCCAAAAGTGGCCGAGGAATTTCTTATACCAAAGCTCTGGCTACTCCGTTTAGAAGTGTGAAGTGTTTAGATATGTGTGTATGGTTAAGAAGTGAATTAAGTGAAGAATCACTAGAAATATCACTTTTCCCCAATCAACTTCCAAAAATGAGTCAAGAATTTTTAATTCAGTAGCTCTGGCTACCTTTTTTAGGTATAAATAGCCATGAGTATATTTATGTGTATGTATGTAACAGGTGTTTTGCTGTGTAGTGTCGGCTTTGAATAGCACTACCCCATTTCTTCCGGTGGGTGTAGGTAAGAGGTGACTAACGGTATTGGGGCTTTTTATGGGATTTTTTGGCGATGCGGTTGGAGACCTATCACCAACAACCTTTATTTTACCATCTTTTCCTCACTCACATTTCCAAAAGTGGCTGAGGAATTTCTAATTCTTTAGCTCTGGCTACCCCTTCTAGGAATTTATAGCCGCGAGTATATTAATGAATGTAACAGGACTACGTCCATGGCCGAGTGAAAAGATCTCGATCCGGAGGTTGCGAGTTCGATCCCTGCTGAGAGCAACATTTATGTGATGAGAGTGTTATTTATATGTGTATTATATAATACAAAATATACCTAGCGTCACCGCTTACGAACACCCACGGTAGACATGGGGTAGTGCTACTCTAAGCCAAAACTACACAGCAATAAAGAAATTAAACAAAGTAATACATTATACATTTTTATTTGCATTTTCAAACATATAAAAATGACAAGTTTTTGAAGGTAATAACGAGTTTTTAGAACCATATGTTGGTTAAGTTCCTTACTTTGACAAAAGCTGTACTTATGGAGCTTGGAATACATCCATTTGCGTTTATATATTTAAAGGACATAAAAAGTATTACAACTGAAAATATTTAAGAACTTCACGCTATTCCCTTACGAGGTATGGCTGATCTGGCGATCTACATCAGAGCCTAGCTTGGCTGTATTTAATGATAATGACATATAGTTAAGTAACCCTACTTCAGACCAACAACCAAACCTATCATCAATTATGACAGCTGATGCTGCCCGTTGCTAATGCCTGACTATCAGACTTTCAAAATATTAAACTTCAAAGATCTACATTTGTTAAGTAGGTACAATAATATTCATTATGGTAAATAAATAGTAAGAAAAAAAATCATAAGTAAACATACCCTAGCACCATGTATATTTGTAAAACTCAGCCCCTTATATCTGAACATGTAACATGAACATGTATGTGCTCTAAGCATAAAAGGACAAAATATCATGTGATAATTAAAAATATGAATACCTCTAGCATATATTTTGGGGATAAACATCGTTAATGCCATATTTTTAATAATAAATATGTACAATACAACCCATCTTTAAATTGCGCTATTTATTTTGACAGGACGAAGACTTATGACATTTAGAGTTACAGAGTGATTTATTTCTCTTGCACGCACATTTGTTTGTCCCACACTGCAAGTTTGATGCTTGGCAGTTACATTTTCTAAATCCCTGTCCGCCATAAGAGGATAGGTTTGAAACTATACCCCTCACGGACATAGTTACATTAGGTATTTCATAATACGTCTGTATTATTATACTTGGTGCACGGAGAACTGCATTCCTTGGTAGCCAATCACTAATTATCCCAGCTGAAGTGCCTATGCGAAACAAACCGTGTCGTTTTTCGATCACTTTTCCTTTTAAATTTTTATCGTACAAAGGCCCGCGATCTATTTGAGTAACTTCAACCAGCACAGATTCATCCACATTAAGAGCCTTAATCTTTTTTTAAGACTCGAATGTCATTTGTTCTGCTGCGCGTTTCAAATAACTATGGGCACTTTGCCTTCCTTGTAAAATACTGTCTTCTCGTTGGCACATATAACAAAGTATTTGTGAGCCGTAGCCCTCGTAAGATTCATCGGCGACACCACATATAACATTGACTATGTCTTTGCACTTCAAACAACTATGTGCTCCAGTTGCTTCATTTTGGCACAGATGACACACTATTCTGGTTTCGTTATTGAATGTTTCTGTTAATGCTGTTGAATTATCGTCATTTACTACAGAAGAATGTTGGTAATCAAAGTTGAGTGAACTTTGAGCAATAACGGTGGGAGTTTGTAGTTCAGTATTGCAAACAAAGATATTATCTTGGAGTAAAGTTTGTGCACTATTGAAAGTTTCATTTGTTGTTTTCTGGAAACCGCTGACCACTTCAGATCCATCTTTTAGGACTTTTTCCAAATCTTCATCCGTCTCTTATTTCTGTAGCAAATCTGAAGGCAGGCACGTAGAAGAAATACCGGTAGCTGGCTCTTGTCCAAATAATGCTTTGTAAGGTGACCTCTTGATAGTACGATGGTAGGAAGAGTTTTTATAAAATTGTACGAAATAACAACCTACAGACCATTTTGTTGACTTATTGTCTCTCATCCATGCTCTAAGCATATTTTCTATATCTTGATTGCAGCGTTCAACACTGCCTTGACTTTGCGAATGTCGTGGTCTGCCATTTACCACCTTACAAGACGGCCATAGAGCAATTAATTCCTTTATTACTGCAGCCGTAAACTCTCTGCCATTGTTACTTTGTAATACATTTGGGCAGCCAACCTCTAACAAAATTTTGTTGTTGCTACTTCAGATGCGCGCTTGGAGGTCAATGGTCTTATAAAACAAAACTTCGCCATTTGATCCTGATAGTTCATCAGCCACTTATAGTTATTATCAGGAACAGACTGAAAATCTATAAGATCTATCGGGCCTCTCTTGTTAAAATCATCCGATACAATTGGACGAACTACTAAGCCGGTTTTAGGGAAGTTTTTTTTTAAACATGTTTTGCAGTGTTTGAGAAATACTTTGTTAAAGCGATTTGGATACGCAACTTGGATCACTCGCTTTAACGGGCTCAAAACATGAGCAATCCAGAGGTGCGTCACTGCACAAGAGAATATTTTAATAACCTCACTATAAAAGGCCGAGCAAAACCCATTTCAAACCCTTTTTCATCACAAACAAGAAGATTTGTTATTATTTGTTCTCCAACCATCGTCATCATCGAGAGGCTCCTACGAGGCGGAACCAACTTCGTGGACGTGGAGCAGACGCACAAGTGCTGCTCCCGTTCATAGTGGCGCCCCCGGATGGGCACGAACCACCAACCTTTCGGTTAACAGCCGAATACGCACGGGGGAAGAGGAGGAGCAGAATCCACGCCACGCCACCCGGTGAAGAAACCAGGACTAAGGGTTGGACACAGCAGCCATCCCGCCTGCTAGCATCTAACCGAGGAGAGTGTCGTGAGCCAATTCATTAGCTTCTATTGAAAGTCGAGAGGTTAATGAATGCTGCATAGCCCAACAACTATTTCCCATTAGTCTCCTCATACGGCAACGTGAGGAAAAATATGGGTATAGCTATCTTTCGTTACAATGCAGCATTGCCGTCTAAGTTGCCTACTTTAATTTGTTATCAAAAGGGAACAAAAAGGCTCAAGCGAAATAAAAACAAAACACCTTTGTGGAATGCTTTTACTGGCGGGCGAAGTATATACTGAAAGTGTTAAAAGATACGAAAAACTTAATAGTAGACATTTCTCTACACGCAAAAAGGAGGTTGTTTTTGTGAGGTTTTCCGCACCCAATAAACCTCGCACAATAAAAGTGTCAAAGTTCAATTTTGTTACCAGAAAAAGGTGCTTCAAATTTATGAGATGGATAAGATTTATGACCAAATTATATTACGTACAAACTACTTGTATTATATAAGTATTATTTCTGTAGCAATGTAGTATTGGCTTAGAATAGAAATACCTCATTTCTTCCCATGGTAAAAAGCGTCTGAGGGTATTGGGACTTTATAAGTGATTTTTATGCTATGCGCTTAAAAACCTTTCAGCAAGAACCTTTATTTTACAATCTTTTCCATTAAAGTTCCAAAAATGGCTGAGTTATATTTACTCTGAAGCTCTGGCTACCCCTTTAAGGGATTTAGAGTATATATTACAATAGTTGTTGTTGACGATAAACATCTGATTCGAGTTACTGCCGAAAATGAGCCAATGATAGATTTGGTTGTAATAGTTTCATCCTTCTTGCCGTGAAGAGTCGGCTTAGACTGCTGTTTAGTGTCGGCTTAGAACAACCCTATCCCATCACCTCCCATGGGTGTTCGTAAAGGGCGATTTAAGTTTTTTTTCAATTTTTAAAATCAATTTTTTTTTATTTTGAAGCTCTGGGATCCCCTCTAGGGACTAAAAGCCGTGAGCATATATATGGCTTCAAATATCCATGCTTTTGTGAGACATAATCGATAAGCATCACCTTTAAAATATTTCTAGAGTAAGTTGGAAAGTTGGCTAATATTATTTATGGTTCATAGATTCTCAGTATGATTTTTCTATTTAATTAAATGTAAATAGTATACAAAACTAATAAGTGTGCGTCGAAGAAAACGATTGTAACAATATTAGATAATTGCCACTTTGGTCCAGCTGAGAGAATAACAGAGAAATTAAGTACTACAATGGTACTAAGTACAGACTTACGGCTATTATTCCAAGGAGAGTAGCATTTTTTTATCGAATCCAATGTGTAATGTGGATAATAGAACTTTATTTCACCTCAAATTTCATTCATTCAAACTTTCGCGCCGTATATCCTCGAACGGGTTTACACTTACTAGTTCCAATATATCTCTCGCATCTTTTTTCAGAAATTCGTATACCTTAGCAATGGTTTCTCGAGTCTAAAACAATAATATATAAACGTCAACAAGGATATATTTTGTTGTATATCGAATCATAATAAATATTATTTAAATTTAAATTCAAAATTAACAAATATTTACCTGACCCCTTAAACATTTTCTCCGTGAAAAACTAGACACTTTTGTTAACGACTGTATCCGAATAAAAAAGCGATAAAAACACGAATTACTCGGACGACGACTGCCGCGTCACTGCCACACGACACGAATGAAAGTTGTACTCGTAAAGAGCTTTTTCCATTTGACTGCATGCAGACGTCTGAAAGCCACAGCATCTGCATGCAGACTAGTGGAATAACGTTCAGAACGCTAGGCTTCTGAAAAGTAGAGCAAGTTTGGCTCCTAGCTCACTAAATTTTTAGTAGCTCCGTCTCAGGAAGGTGGAATAACGTTCAGACGCTTCAGTCGCCTCGCGCCCGCCACTGCGAGAGGACGTGCCAAAATTTTACATGCCTATGATTGCAAATTACGTAAACAAAAAAAAGATAATAAAAGTTTTATAGCAGATAAAAATATGCTCACGCCATTACTTTCAGGGGTAGTTAGGTAGGTAGGGGTTCCATTTCATAGGGGTAGGCAGATATGTTTAATTATATTCATACATATACTCACGCTTTTATTTCCGATTGGGGTAGGTAAATACATTTTATCACATACATGCAAATAATATTATATTATAAATATTCACGTCATTACCTCCCATTGGAGTAGGCAGATACGATTATTTACATACAAATACTCACGTCATTATTTCTCATTGGGGTAGGCTGAAACTATCGATCGCCACTTCGTACGACCCCGGCAAACTTTTTAATAAATATGCTTTTCTTTTTATATCATAGGAGTTCCCGCTTATTTAATATTTTGTGTGAAATATGACGTAAAAATATTTGGAAAAGGTTGTGTACATGAATATGATATATGTAAGTATAGTAGCGAAAGGGATATATAGACGCAATGTGTCGTCGTTTATAGAATGAGATTGGGATAGTCCATAAGAGAGTCCGATAGAGAGCGCTTTAAAAAAAGGCGGTAGCAGGGTAAATCAACTTAAATTGATTCTACAACAATGTTTTTTAACTTATTTTTAAATTTGATATTTTTTTATATCTCGTCGATTTATTATAAAAAACACAAAAAAGACAAGTGATTTATCGAAAAGGCACCTACAGAAACCTAATATTCTTAAAATAAAATCATTTTAAAATTTTACTTAAAGACGGTAATGACGACTATAGGTTGGAAATGATAATCTTGCTACTGGTAATGATTTATTGTTACTGGTAATGACTAATTCCTTCATTTAGTGCCGGTTGTACAATAGTTGGATAACAAATATCTGGAGAATAAATTGATGCTTTCACAGTAAAAGAGCTGTCAATTTATTTTCAGATATTTGTTATCTGACTATTGATAAATCTACCCTAAGATGATATAATTTGCTGAACATAAAATGAAACATATAGATGAGGACCAGCTCGTCTGCCTGTTTGCTTTTTATTGGTTTCTTTTTTTGTAGTTTCTTCTTTAACTGATCATTTAAATGACAAATGCTATCAGACTTTCACGCAATATTACAAACGGTGCCGCGTTAAAATTAGTCTATTTTGCACTATGCTATGTCGGCTTGGGTGGGTGCGCAAGCTCCATTTTGATAGTCCTGGAACGTGCCCAAAGAGCAGTGTTAAAAACTGCTCTGCAAAAGCCTCGCAGGTTTCCAACACACACATTGTTCAGGGAGGCAAAAGTGTTGACCGTTCGTCAACTTTGTTGTCTAAGACCTGTACTTAAGACCCACGCATACCTAAATTATCATATGCGTTCCGAAACCAGGACTTCTAAGCGTTAGTTAATGCTAAATGTGCCTAAAGTAAAAACTAGTTTTGCACAAAGATCTGAAACATTTTTGGCTCCTTTTGTGTACACTAAAATTTCTAAGTCAATACCCAATTTACAGGACTATCCTATCAAAATAATAAAAAAAGATTGGCGAACTTGCTGATGGAGATGACGTCTGCAGAGACCGAAGCACTGATTCAGATCACTTCTTAAATAAACTGACTCACGCAGATGTATTGGCGCTAAACACACATACTCACAAACAATCACACACACACAAACACTCACACAGACACACTCTCTCTCTCACACACACACAAATGCTGAGGTATAGAAAATTCTTAAATATCGCTTTAGTAAATGAATTAATTTGTCAGCTAATTTATTTTTATTATTTTATTAATTTTTGTATAGGTAATTTCTTTTGCAGTTTTCTATTATTTTATTTCATTCGCTGTGTTCTAAATAAGGAATTATTATTTCAATTTTCCTAGTATTCTGTAAGAATGGTATGTGGAAATAAATATGTAATGTAGTTGTCCGTTTGCGACACAGGCTGAGCCTAGTGCAAAGGACAAGATCAATTGTTCAAAACATTCTTGACAATTAATAAATATTTTTATCTTTATCTTTAAATTTCTATCACCTTCATTAGCTTTTTGCGTTTTTTCAATTCTGTGTATCTTAAATTTCTAAATTTCATATCATAATTCGTATGATTGCTTATTGGATCAGAACTCTTTTGTTGCTCTGCACTTGTCGTTTCAATTTCCTGGTTTTCATTCTCGATTAAAAATACAGCTTCAGGTACATCAATTTCCTTTTGCAGGTCCTTTTTCTTTTTAGTATTTTCTAAGATTTTCACGATTGCACATTATAATTGAAACAAATATTTATTTTCGGATATTTTAATCGCGTGTCATTACATTATTTTTAAAGCCCGACGTTTCGAAAACTTTTCAGTTATCATGGTCACGGGAAGACTGAGGTGTTATTTGTCATTATACAGTACTATAAAATTATTAATACTAACTACCTTCACAAAATTTTAAGTTACATTTGCGTTTAATATTTGCTATGTACAAAAAGAGCTAATGTTATCTGGAGTCTTGCTAGTGTTCTTCCCTCGCTTAGTTGTGCTAATGATCGGGTTCCAAGCAGGTGGTAATTTGTGGTAATTGATGGTAATTGGTAATTTTATAGTACTGTATAATGACAAATAACACCTCAGTCTTCCCGTGACCATGATAACTGGAAAGTTTTCGAAACGTCGGGCTTTAAAAAAAATAATGTAATGACACGCGATTAAAATGTCCGAAAATAAATATTTGTTCCTTTTTCTTTTGTCTATATTTTTCTGCTGCTTCTTTCTACTTCTTTCTCTTTGCCCTTTGTTCCCTTGCTGATAAATCGTTGATTGGTTTTACCTTTCCATCTTTTCTTTTTCTTTGATATCGACTTCTTTCTTTCTCTTTTGCTACTTCTGCATATTTCCTTCGTTTATAATCCGCTAAACTACTTTCTGCTTTTTTTGTTTATTCATAGTTACCTGTAATTTTTAGTTAAATTTGTACTTTTACTACTGGATAGGCACTTTATAGGTATATCAACCTGGTGTTGGTTCCGGTTGCTCATACCGCTTAGAACAGGAGAACTCAGGGACCGCTTGTTGTGTTGAATGGCAGAGTTGCTATTTACCGAGGCGAGTGCCGTGGCAACATGCTAAAGCGGGATCGAACCCGCAACCCTCCGGGTGGTGATCAGGCGCCTTAACCGCCTCGGCTATCATCGATTCATTATCATATTCCATACTAGATAGGCACTTTATCGTTTTTAAACAACGGTTGCATAGTAGTAGTTTCTATGAAATAAGTCATAACCAGCAGTGAAAAATCATTTCCAGGTTTTATAATTTACTGGTAATGACGCTACTGGGAATGACTATTTCGATAAAAAATGCTTTTATGTTATCAATTTATAATTGAGGGTAGAAGGAAAACAAAATCGAACACAGCATTCCTACCACATATTATAATTTTAAAACAATATACGATTAAAGTCAACATTTACCTTGCAAATTATTTATCTGGGAATGACGAAAACTGTGACAAATCTGTATTCACTATATATTATCCTGTATTTCCAAAATTTAAACACTGTTACTATCAAGCGCGTGCACTCACTACGTACAGGGGAATGGCGGCTGGGTGGGGGGTACACGATGATAACTTAGGGATAGCAGTAAAAAAATATAAAATTGGTTTGATGCACTTTCCTGGTAATGACGAAAAAACGATGACAAATTTTCAATATATTTTTTTTGTTCTATGAACGTATGTTCCTAGCATTGGCGAGTATGTCTAAATGCTATGCATACTTCACAAATAATTCAATATAGTTCAAAAACGCTCATGCTCTACTGATTAATCCGTATAAAATTTTAAAGCTTATTGCTCAACAATTTTCTTTGACCTGGGAATGACTTTTAGGCCATTAAAAAAAATGTTTTAGGTAAAATTTTATGTCTAAGTTTTATTTAAGAAAGGCGCCTATTCAATCGTTTATTAAGGTGTTCTAAAAAAAGTTTTAAAAAAATACGTCGAAAATATAAAAATATATTCTGAAAAAATCATGTAGAATCGAATTTAGTTGATTTACCCAGCAATGTCGTACGACCGCCCGCAATCATCGCGCGCTCTTGAATGATTCAGCAACTGAGATTTTTGGAGTGGAATAACAAGCGTCTGCGGCAGTAACTGTGAAGGACGTCTGAATTCAGCAACGACAAAGTGTAATGGAATAAGCTCTTAAATTTACAAGCGCACGCACAACTGAGTAGAACTATCTGTAATAAATATTCATGGAACTTGACAATCACATATCATATGGAGGTCGTTTCTTCAGGGAGATTCATCGCTTCAACGGAATGTACTTTTAATTTTGGCTATTTTTATTGTGGATAACCGTGATAACTCAATGACAGACGTCGGTGCGAACCCCGAGTCGGGCCTACACCAATGTGTCTTTTCGAAAAGTCACATGTCTGGTTATATATCATGGTTGTTAAAGGTGAAGAAGAACATCGTGAGGAAACCCATATGGCTGAGTTGTACCAGAGATAATATAATATTTTTATTTAGTGTATTCGAGTCAAACGGCGATAGGCCTGCCCTTTATCACGTGAGTACTCTGTCCAAGCAAAACGTGGGTGGGAACACAATTGATATCATGTAACGTTCAGAACAATTAGTACCTCTACCAACCCCTTCGGGGATATATGGCGTGACCGTTTGAGTT